>CM060700.1:0-307500 GCA_030686995.1 Artemisia argyi | reverse complement strand
GTACATATAATTTGTTATTCTGCACATATAATTTGTTATATGTGCAGAACGTTGAAAGATTTAATAGTGCTGAGTTTAGGATAAATGAAATGGGTAAGAGGAAAGTAAGCAAAGATATGAAAAGGCAAAACCTAAGTGCAGTTAACAAAGGTAGAATCATTTTCTTTTAATTAATAAATAGTATTGGATTGTTTGTTGTTTTATTAATTTGCAGTTGGTTTGAGGAGTTTATTGGATAGTGTAGTTCATTACACTCGATTTAGTATGTTAGGACACCAATCCGAGTTTGTTAAGAGACTAGTCAATGGTTTTGTGGATGGAACCGTGATTGATTTACCATTATCTCAAAACACTATCGAAGTGGTTATTGCATTCATTCGGTATCATCACTACGTTCATGGTGTTAGAGATGAGGTTGATTTCGATAATGAATTTGGTGAAAACATAGTTAATCCAATGGACAAGTTTGATTTAGCGTGCGTCGGTGTCCATCTAGGAATTGAAACGTTGCTCCATGTTTTTGTTATTAATATGGTGGAGACATCACGATGTTTTTATGTTCGAGGGGTTTCGCGATCATCTGGGTTTGGGGGGTGGAGTATTAAGTAATGATCAAGAGGTCGTACTAAGGCGGTTGGAGGATGTTTGGTTTTGGTTTCGACGACTGAGATGATGATTTTGTGTAGATCGATTTGATTGATTTGATTGATCGATTTGGGCTTGTGGGGAGGGAACTTGTCTGTTTTAAAGATTTTGGAATGACCTTGGTTGCATATAATGAACTTCTTTCAAGATCTTTCGTGACCGCATATGTAAATTTGTAGAGCTAGATTTCAAATAGTATAAGTTTAATGCATTGCAAAAATTGTCCATAATAACTAATATATGGGCATTGTCATGGTTTATGAAATTGTGTTGTAAGGTTCTTTAAGTTGATTTTCAGAATAAAATAGGGTAATTTGAGTGATACTACCCCTCAACTACCTATGTCATAGTAAATTTGAATGTATCTCCAACAAATATGTTTTTTTTCCGATGTATTCTTTTAAAATAAAGGGTCATGGTAGTTGTAACTAATATTCCATCGTGGTCGAAGAATTTCCAGTTATCTTTCTTGTGGACTAGGCGACAAAACAACAAAATTGCCATTCAATCGTTCGTTACATCTTCTTCTACTTTAATAGTTAGATGGGGTGTTCCTTTTGTTTTGAACTTTTCTCGCTTTCTAGGAATAATATGTATAATTTTTATTTTTATTTATTTATTTATTTATTTATTATTATTTTAATGAAGTGTAGGTTTGAAAGAAAGAAAAAAAACAACTCTAGTTATACTATTAGTATCCCAAAATGTAGGGCAAGGATCTATTTACATACATAATTGAGATCACGTCCCAAGAAATAAATAGACTCCTAGATACTTACATAAAGAATGTACACTCCACACTTTACATGAGACTAAAGAATATTTAATCTTAGCTTATTGAACCTTCATGGATAACATAGGATATTTCAGAAGAATCTTGAGCATTCTGTTAAGTGATAGATTATTAGTTGGCCCAAACAATTTATGAGCTTAAGGTCTATTAGAGTTAAGTTTATGCTAATTATGTATTTTATAATAATTGGTCAATAATAAAATATTTTTTATTAGGGATTACAATCCGAAACAGAATGAGGATAATGTAAGTTAAACCAACGAGTTCACCATTCTAACACTTTCAAGTTTGCAAAATTGATGCGTTATTGATAAGAATCATAAGATTGTCTTTTGGGGGTAATCATAGTTTTCGATATTTTGGCCAACTAATTCATGAGGTTTGAACCCACTGTCACACATATTCAAACCAGGTAAAACCCTCCATTTTCAAGAGGTTGGTGTGACCACTTCAAGGTTGTTTGCACCTAGTAGAATTGAACTTGAGACCTCACACATTTTAGAGTGCTAGTTACAAGCCCTTTTGCCACTATAACACCCTTGAGTGGTTAGATATAAGATTGTTTAATAATGTTAACCTACAATTTTCTTTGTGATTTTTATCTTTCAAACGTTGTAAATAATATGTTTAATAGTAGGAGCTTCTGAAAATGCAAGTATAGAAACATGCTTTTGAGAAGACGGTATCCGCGCGTTATAGTGGTGGGTAACTTAAAATATATGTTAACGGCATCAAAAGGCAAAAGTGATGGCTAGGAGTTGTACGCTTTAATTATGTTTATATAATTGTCTTTTAAGTGCTTGGTCGTTTAGCAGCTTTTTAGATTGTATCATATGATAATGGATATTTTTAGAAGAGCATTAATTATATTTGTTGAATTTATGTATTTGTGCATTAAGTATTTGTAAACCTAGCTATACAAGTTGTAATGCTTAAAAAATATTTATTATATACAAGTAATGACAATTAATAAAGTGATCGCGTTTAAATTGGTTGTACATTTATCTTTATTACTTGTGATGCTTAATTTTAAGTTTTTTAGTGTCTTAGTGTTATTAATGCTTTAAAAAGGCTTCCTCCATTATAAGATCAAATGCGAAGAAATTTTAAAATTAAAAAGATGAGAAATAACTATAAAATGCTCTAGAAACATATAGACTTGCTCAAACATTAACAAGCCTTCAGATTGAACTTAAAACTATGTTAATGTTCCATTTTGTTAGTAATATTAACTTTTTCACAATATTGGTTAAAAACATAATTCTTAAAAAAAAGTAAAAGTAATATGCTTTCACGGTCAAATGAACCCATCATTGAATTGTCTTATCACATATATAATGGGTTAACTTTAATCTTTGACAACACACACTCTTATCACATTTATGTGTTTAAAAGAAATTATATTATGTAAATAATAAGGTAAAGAAATATGTAGAATTTAAAGGTTTTGAAATATGAAAGGGTCGCATGTTCTTATATTCAGTCATCTCGTAAATATATAATCATGCCTTTAAGTTAGATTATAAATCTAAACTACTTGTTCGATCGGGATTAATTTAAGATATCGCCGTACGTGCAGATAAAATGCACTGGTGGCGATTAGTATGTGCAAGTGGTGCAACCGCACAAGGCCCCCGTTTGTGAGAGGCCTCCGATTTATTATATGTCTATTGGTAATTATACATGTCTAAGTATATTTATACATGTCAAATATTATGTGAGGGGCCTCCGATTTAGTATATGTTTATTAGTATTTATACATGTATAAGTATATATAATGTTTTGAATTTTCCATTATTGTTAAGATTTTCGTGATTTAAAGAGCCTCATTCGTAATTTCGCACCGAGCCACCCAAATCAATGGGATGGCTCTGGTAAAACGACTTCAAACGATATACTATTATATATTTATGCAGTTGTCAATTACATATTAATTTGTTCTAACATATGGCCGGTATGTGTCTATTCTTTACAAATTGTTATACTTCTGTTAACTGTAGTAGAGATTTGAAAAACATGATCATGCATGATTAGTATTTAAACACATACTAATAGAAATAATGCAATACATCTATCAAGTTAGTTAAAGTTTAGCAATTGGATTAATGTGACTGGGCCTAAAGTAGGCCAAAATGGGCTTGAGTTAGGTAAAAAAAACAATAAGAACTTGGGATTGTATTAGGATCGGATCATTTACGATTCTGCGTGAGATCCTAGATTAACTCTACTCGAACTAAGATCATACTATTATCCTATTCGTTTTTATACGTGGAACATAGAATTGTACGATCCTAAGATCAGGATCGGGATCTAGACAACCTTGCCCCTAGTAGAGTTGTAGAGACCAAAAGATTGTAAATTCTTTTCTCATTCGCAAGGTTTTGCATATTAGATTTTGCTCGGTGATTTTTACTTTTCTTTATTCTAAAGAAAAGAGTTTGTTTGCTAACTTTGTAAAAGAATTTGTCACGGAATATTATAGGCCTTTAATAAAGAAGGTAAAATCATCAATGTCATGGTTTTAGTCAAGCTATTTAGAATGGTTATATGATGAAATCTCTCTTTGTTTCCTGTTTGTTTTCTTTTTATCTTTTTCAACTATTTAGAAGATAAAGATAAAATCACACTTGGTCAAAAAGTTGATATCCATACCCTACTATACAATACAAACAATAATATAGAGATTGATACATTCATTATCATTTCACATTATACTAACACTCATAATCATTGTGATTCATAATTTTAGAAAAAGTAAATGTAATATGCTTTTAGGGTCAAATGTTGGGTTAAACAGCGGGTCAAAACCGAACCGAACACCGACCAAAACTGAAGCGAACCAAAAACTGATTTTGTGAAAGACATGAACCAAGAACCAAACTGAAGTGACTCGGTTTGATACGGTTTTTTGTTGGTCCATTCGGTTCGGTTGGGATTGTATGGTTTAGGTGTATTTTTTTCGGTTTTGGTTCGAACTAAACCGATTCGAAACGAAACCGAAAATCATAAAAATATAGAACCAAAAACTGAACTGAATATGGTCGGTTCTGTTTCTATGGGACCTGTTCAGCTCGGGTTTTTTGGTTCGATTCGGTTTTCGATCTGTTTTGCTCGGCCCTATTCGAATGCACACACTATAGAATTGTATTGTCACATAAAAGAAATTATATTATGAAAATAATAAGGTAAAGAAATGTGTAGAATTTAAAAGTTTTGAAATATGAAAGGGTCGTCGTATGTTCGAAACAAAAAGTTTAACATATTATCTATTATCTATATATATAATAGAGTGATAGAACATGCTACTCTATGGAGAAAAGTAATAGAATACAATTTATATGAATAAAATAATAATAAATTCCCTGCAGAAAATCCCACAAATGAATAAAGAGACAAAAAAAATCTGGTCTCAAAAAATAATTAAAAAACAATACTTACAAATCAAACCTTCAACTTCTTACTATTTACGACCTTTTTATAAAACAAACTTTATTTACCAAGCATCTAATTGATATCTCTCGTTTCTTTGAAAAAAAAAATACCGGCAAAAAGGTCTCTTGATAACGTACATAACAAGCCCAATATTGATAACGTACAAAACAAGCCCGAAAAGGTCCCTTGATAACATTCAGCTTACTATTTACGACCTTTTTATACAACAAACTTTATTTACCAAGTATCTAACTGACATCTCGCGTTTCTTTGAACAAAAAAAAAATACCGGCAAAAAGGTCTCTTGATAACGTACAAAACAAGGCCGATATTGGTATATTTTTTTTTACGTATGTACAGTTTTATAAAAAATGTTACAATTTAATATATATATATATATATATATATATATATATATATATATATATATATATATATATATATATATATATATATATATATATATATATATAATTTCTAAATAAAAGAACTTTCAAAATACACCCTTAACCTATCAAATAACTTTAAAATTATCCTAAAGTTTTTTAAAACTATAACGGTCAAAATTAGTCCCGCCGCAACACATTGGTGCCCGAAGAAACATTCATTCCAAAAAGGACGTCGTACGACAACTACAAATATAGCTTCACATAACATTTGTTCCAAACAAATACAACACCTGTCGGGAAAAACATGCCACGATCTTACAATGAGAAACCCCACCCAAACATTATTCGTAAATAATTATCGCAAAAATTCCTCAAAAATTTCCGTTGCAACGCAGCGGGCACCTTCCCACTTGTACTATATAAGGAGCGAAAAAAAAACTTACAAAACACACCCTGAACATTTTAATATTTACAACTTTTTTATATCAAACTTTATTTGCCAAATATCTAATAGATACCTAACGGTTTTTTGAATAAAAAAATACTGGCAAAAAGGCCTCTCGATAACGAACAAAACAAACCCAAATATTGATATACTTTTGACGTACGTACGATTTTATAAAAAAACGTTAAAGTTTGATATATATATATATATATATATATATATATATATATATATATATATATATATATATATATATATATATATATATATATATATATATATATATATATACACATATATATATAGTTTCTAAATAAAAGAACTTTCAAAATGCATCCTTAACCTATCAAATAACTTTAAAATTATCCTATTTTTTTTTAAACTATAAGGGTCAAAATCAGCCCCGCCGCAACACACTGGTGCCCGACACAACATCCATTCCAAAAAGGATGTCGTACGACAACTATAAATATAGCTTGACACAATATTTGTTCCAAACATTTTTTGTTCCAAACAAATACAACACGTGTCGGCAAAAAACATATCACGATCTCACAATGAGAAACCCCGCCCAAACATTATTCGTAAATAATTATCGCAAAAATTTCTTGAAAATTCCCGCTGCAACGCAGCGGGCAACTTCCCACTTATATATATATATATATATATATATATATATATATATATATATATATATATATATATATATACACGCACACAGACACACACATACACACACCTTATATTCACTCATCTCGTAAATATATAATCATGCCTTCAAGTTAGATTTGAGTTTGATTTATACATCCAAACTGCTTGTTCGATTGGGATTTGTTTAAGATACGGTTGTACGTACGTAGTTTGAAGTAAGACGACTTTAAATGATATACTGTCTATACAATGGTCAAGTGAGATGTTGAATTTTTAACAATGGTAATGAGAGAGAAAAGTGAAATGTAATTAAAACTTTTATTAAATTCTTTTTTATGTTCTCAGTAATTATAAACAATATTACAATTAAAGATTTGTTTAAGTTTTCTCAGTTTTATCACTATGATTAAAAAAATAATACTCCCTCCTTCCCAATTTTATTGTCCATGTTTTATTTTTGGGATGTCTCAATTTAATTATCTACTACTAAAAATAGATAATGAAGTTTAACCAAGTTTACTATATTACCCTTGTCTAAAATTATTATTACATACCTTAAAGAAGACTTTAATTAATTAACTAAAGGCAAAATTGTTATTCTGTCAATAAATAAGAAAGAGAAAACTGTAATAAATGTATGTTTTTTATTGGGGGATAATAATTTTGGGACGAAGGGAGTAATAATCTTTTAGAAACACGCACGTGCACTGATGCACATTGCATTGTCAATTAGTTATAGAAAAAAAAATCTCAATTTTAATCATTGAATAAACATCATATGACACAACTTAACCCGACCTTGACCGTTTGACTTGTTGACCCACTAATTTATCGCATCAGCTTAGTAAAGAAACTGCTTTAGAGCAGTGGCGGACCCAGGAGTAAAACTAAGGTGGCTCATTTACATGGTTAGTTGAGAAGAGAAAGCTAAGGGTTCAAATGATCGGGTCGGTAAGTCGGTCGGGTACGGTTTACAGAAGTGTATTATTAATATGTAACATAGCTTAATTTATAACTTAGTTTTTTTTGGATAGACTTTTATAACATAATTTAAACTTTAAGCAATAGTTTTATAGTTGTACACAGTAAAGTTGTAAGGCTATTTTTAAACCCGAACAGACATGCAAGCGTCCATCGGAGTGGCATCACTATATTAACTAGTTCGAAAACTAAATTAATATTATATATCATAATCAAAATTATTTACGCCAAAAAAATCATAGCATATGTAAAATCTCGTATCAACTTGTTTTCTCTTTTTAAATACAATTTGCGAATTGGAGAATGACTTTCTAAAATTATAAGCTCAATTAATTAAAAAAACTAAACTTATTAAGTTTTTATCTGACAAAAAAAGAAAAAAGAAATAAAGAAAGAGTATATCACATGCCAAAAGACAAAACACAAATTCAGAGATAATTTAAAAATAGCATTTCTCTCTTTGTTCTCTCATCTTCATCTTCATGTACTTTTACCATTTTTTTATTTTTTGTTTTATCTATCATGCTTTAGAGTGTATATTCTTTTCTCATTGGCAAGGTTTAGCATATTAAATTTTGCTTTGTGATTTTTACTTTACTTTATTCTAAAGAAAAAGAGTTTATTTGCTAACTTGGTGTGTTTAATAAATAATGTAAAATCACCAAATAAGCAAAACTTTGCAAATAAGAAAAGAAAATATACTCTTTGGGTCTCTGCATAAAACAAGGATAATCCTTGTCTATAATGCAACATTACATCTAAAAACGGCAACTTTTATGGTTTTTTTAATTACGTTAAAGTAATAGATAAATAATACGAACTGTATTACATAATTTGGTTATACGAAAACGCATAAATATCAAATTATATAGGCATACACAATATTTTTTATGCAAAGATTGTAAAGTAATTAAATGATTTTAATTAATATGTCATAAAAGATTTATCAAATAATGCATCACCGCAACGTGCTCGTTACTTACATAAAAGTTTATTTTGTAGCTAAAATTTAGAAATTTTTTCATCCGCAGCAACTGCATCCCATTAAACACAGTTTCACAGTTTTCAAACATAAAAATAAGCCCAATCAACCCAATTTGGGCTTGCAGTAAAATAGATGAATTTACCCGGATTATGTTTTTGATACTTTGTGCGAAGAACTATTATTGGATTAACGTGTCATGTGTATTATTTGAGTTACGGACACGATACCAACCAAATAATTACCTTATTCTCTCATCTTCATCTTCATCTACTTTATCCATTTTTCTTCCACCCCTTTTTTTTTGAGTGTATATTCTTTTCTCATTGGCAAGGTTTAGCATATTAGATTTTGCTTTAGTGATTTTTACTTTACTTTATTCTAAAGAAAAAGAGTTTGTTTGCTAACTTGGCAAAAGAATTTGTCATGAAAAACTTTAGAGTGTCTTTGATAAAGAATGTAAAATCACCAAATATGCAAAACTTTGCAAATAAGAAAAGAACATATACTCTTTGGGTCTCTCCATAAAACAAGGATAATTAATCCTTGTCTATAATGCAACATTACATCTATCTAAAAGAGTAATAAACAAACATACAATTATAATGGACAAGATCATTGAACACGAGCATCCACTCAATCTTATTGATTTGCAACCAAACTATCCACTACACGAAGAAAAATATGATGACGATGACGATGACGATGACAATGGCGTTGGTGAGCTAATTACGCGTCAAAACTTTCGACGTCGTCGATGTAATCTATGTCTCAAAGAAATCAATTGGTTTCACAGATATTACTATGAGTGTGCCCATTCATGTGACTACTCGCTCCATAAATTCTGCGGCGAGCTTCCCATTACGTTAAAACACACATCCCACCCCGCTCATACTCTTACATTATTTCACTTTAATTACAGAACAAATTGGTGTTATTGTTTTTTCTGTGGAAGAAATGATATTGATGGGCTCTGTTACTATTGTTCAGGGTGTGAATTTCTAATTCATGGTAATTGCGCTATAGCCTCCGTAGAAGACCGGTTGATTTATCACCCTAGCCAACGGCACCCATTAGCGGCTACCCCCAAACCACATTTGTCTGAATGCAACGCTTTTGGTAAGAAACACGAAGGTACTTTTTATATATGTACAACGTGTTTTGGCCTCTTCATCCACAGTGACTGTGCTTTCCTACCAGAAAATCTCATGATACAAAATGCTACAAAT
This sequence comes from Artemisia argyi, assembly GCA_030686995.1. Lineage (NCBI taxonomy): Eukaryota > Viridiplantae > Streptophyta > Magnoliopsida > Asterales > Asteraceae > Artemisia > Artemisia argyi. Next base: position 297,953 of record CM060700.1, on the reverse strand, counting down.
GATGTTTTCTCTCATCCTCACCCGCTCATCCTTTCTTATTCCTTCCCATTCAAAGATCAGAGAGATCAATATTTTCCTAAGTGCAGGGTATGTAAAGATGACTTTGGTATGAGTGCAAACACCTGGATTTATAAATGTGAAAAATGCATATACTATGCACATATTCCTTGTGCGACATCAAAAGGTAATTAAGTCAGATACTATGAGTGTTTATACTTTTTGATAGTCCGACAATTTAGCTTCTCATTTTAACCACATTTTCTGTTTACTAGGTACAGAAAACAGATTGGTCATCATAAAAAATTATGAAGATTCTAAAAATCCGGATCTCCTCCATCTCCCATTCCCTGATGAAAGTTATAGCATACCAAAACACATGTTTGCTAAACAAGTTGAACATGGAACATTTGGAGCAGATGAGGGGAACGACGTAAGACATAACTGTTAATACAAATATCTCCTAAAAACGTTATTTATATTTTACGATCTTTGCTAAGTTTTGTTAATGACAAAGTATGAAGTTTAGCTATAAGTAAATCATCACTTTAAGTGTTTAAGTCTTGTTTAACTAAGGTTAACATTTCCTTTTAAACAAAACATTGTTTTTATTTCTTAAACTAGGAAGAGTCTTGTCACATCACATTTATTTCTTAATATAGTAAGGTCACATCACATTTAGGGCAAGCTTTGTCAATATACATTTATGGTAAGAAGTGTGTTTGACTTACTAAGTGGTTGCTTGCAAGTTTAGTGTTTGACTTGATATTATGAGATGTGACATTGTTTGGTTTGCAAGAAGTAATGAGATGTGACCTTGTTTGGTTTAGGAGATTTATTGCAAAAACCAACTGCAAGCCTGGCGGTACCCTGGGGATACACGGGCGGAACCCTTCTGAGGGGTCCGCCTGATCCGCCAGACCTGAAGAATGGTTTGCTATAAATACCAAACCATTTGTTAGTTTTGAGTCACCCCTTTAGGACATATTTTCACATACTCTCTCAACTAACTCAGTAACATTTTGATTTGTGTGATTCTCTTATGTAGCAAGGGTCTTCACAAGATCATTCAAGAAGTTACAAGCTTCAACTCTAAAGTTGCAAGTCTTGGTAGCTTGGTCATGCATAAACTTTGGTAGTTTATGCTTTATTTGTGTCATGTATGTAGAAGTGATTGGTTAGTATTTTAGGCCTCAAAATACGTAGTGTGTCGGGAGTTGTTGTACCCTTGTAAAAGAACTAACGGGAGTGGTTGTACCCTTGGTAAAGAACTCGACATCTAGCTTAGTGTCGGTAAAAGTGTAAGCGACGATGGGAGTGGTTGTACCCGTGTAAAAGAACTCGACATCTAGCTTAGTGTCGGTAAAAGTGTAAGCGACGTTGTAAAGGTTTTCTCCGCCGGTGAAAGGAGCTTGTTGATTAGTGCTTATAACTCTCGAGTTGGAAACTCGGGGCGTGGATGTAGGGCAAGGAAAAAGAGTCCTTGTAGCCGAACCACGATAAACAATCGTGTTGTGGTTTGATCGTTTCTTTCTTTATCTTTGCTTATTACATGTTGTTCTTTAGTTAGAATTGCTAGTTACATATAAAGCTTTTCAAAGAACTAAACAAGTGAAGATGTGTTTATATCTTCAAACACAAGTAAAGCTTTTCAAAGAACTAAACAAGCAAAGTTAGGATCATCACAAGCAAAGCTTTTCAAAGTATGAAACTAGTAAAGTTAGAATTGTTATTCACATGAAAAGCTTTTCAAAGAATCAAACATATAACATTGTGTTTATATCTTTAAGCAAACGTAAAAGTTTTTAAAGATATTCAAGTTAAAAAGGATTTTAAAAGCGGTAAACTATTCAACCCCCCTTCTAGTTTTTCACAATTGGCATCAAGAGCTACGTTACTCAAGATCTTTAAAATAGAATGTATTTTAAAACTTGGATCGATCTATGGATTTTGAAAATCTCAAAGAAGGGCAACCTATTCAAAACCAACCGCTATTTGAAAAAGAAAACTTACTTGAATGGAAAAGTAATTTTGAAAACTATGTGAAATCAATTGATCAAGATCTTTGGCATATTAGTTCTTTTGGTAATTTCAAACCAAAGAAAACAAGTTTTTGAAAACCAAGATAACTATCTTAAACTTGATAAAAATACTAAAGCTAAAACAATGTTTTACAAAGCTTTAGTACCAAATATGAAAGAATGTAATTTTGTCAAAAGGTTAATGATGTTTGGAAAAATATGGTAAACTTTCATCAAGGAATATGTCAAGTCAAAGATGATCAATTTGATCTTACATATGAATTAGAAGTTTTAAGAAAAACTAATTGATAGACACTTAGTAGAAGTTAATACATGTGCTACTAGTTTAAATGTTTTAAATGAAGGTACAAGTGAAGATGAGTACGTGTGTTTTGATGAACATGCTTGCGTATCTTGGAATGAAATAGATGTTGATGAAGACAATGATCCGGTGATTACTCGTGTCAAGCTCGTAGGAGTCTTGCTTGCAATTCTAAACTAGATAAAACATCAAGCAAGGTACACTTTAAAACCAAACACTTTTGCTTTGATTAATTTATCCTAGAGTTTTCTAAACTAGAAAATGAGTCTAAACGTTTATGCAACATGGACCTAAAAACTATCTTCAAGAATGAGTCTTCAAAATCTTTTAAGAATACCTTTGAAAAAGAAATCTTATTAGAAGATAAAATGTCTAGAATTGAGATTAATGTTGAAATTGATCTAGAATGTAAATTATGTCTAGATTACAAACATGAGATTAAAAATAAAAATAAGTAAGGAAAATTATTAGTTAAATTTGATGAAAGCTCAAAATCTATTGAAAGATTGTTGAGGAGTCAAAGGTTGTTTAAAGATAAAACCGGATTAGGATTTAACTCAAAAGCACCATCAAATAATAAAACAAAGCAAGTAAAATTAATCAAACCTAGAAGAGTGATTTAGGGATAATTCAATCTCTAATAGAAATTCATGATAAAAGGATTAGGATTTTCATTCTCTATGCTTTTATATGATTGTCTAACCTTCTTGGATACATGAGTTATTGAATTTCAAAGCGTGTCGTCAAACCAAGTTTTTACGCGAAGTGCTTATCCTCTTGATAGCATTTTTATGCAATTTAAAAGGTACACATTACTTCAACTCGGCTTTGATTGTCTCTTGTTTATAGCATTATGTGTAGGATTATGTGTTATTAGTAATACTCTAAAAGTGTTTACTTGCTATTAGTAATAACTAAGATTAGACTCTATGTAACAAGGAATTTCGTCATTAGTACTAGTAGGAGATATAAAGTGTTTTGGTTCTTTAACCATCTAGAGATAAACACGAAAAACTCTTGAGTGAGTCTCACTCAACTCTTGCTTACAAGTGAGCTAACTAAGAATTTCCTAAGTGTTAAAATGTCTAACACTTTTGTGTTGCTTGCAAAACAAACCTTTGTTAAACAACTTTCTCAAACATCATACTTTGAGTCTTTAATTGTGTTTTTCTTCAATCACTCCTTTATGATAATCTCACATAAAACACACAAGGTGAAATAAATCACATTAGCATACATTAGGATGTGTGAAAGAAAATGAGTTTTCAACATCTAGGATTTACTCATCAAATGTGACACATAGTCTCATGATGTTGTACCTCTTGGACTTTTTCAAAACAAATAGAGTTCATAGTGTCTTAAGTAAGAAAACCCAAAGAGTCGAGGAGTCGTTGAATACAACATTTAACAAGTGATCTCCTCCTTCTAAGATATCATCTTTGGTAGATGATAACTTAGTCGAAAGTCCAATGATGGCAAGACAAGAATGTTGTGTAAAACATTAAGGATAAAAGTACAAAATAACATCTTCTCACCATGAGTCAAACATTGAATCAAGTAAAATTGACATAAGTTATAAAAATTGATTTATAGGTCATAGTTGTGTCTAAACAAATTCAACAAAAACAGTTTTTGGAATTTAGAGTAAAACAACTAGTGAAACAAAATAAATGTTTCGAAGTAATCATGTGATTATAAGTGTCAATATTTGAAAGTCTTTTTGATAATAAAAGCAAGCTCCAAAAGCAAGAGATTTTAACTTAAAGACATTCCTAGTTACTTTCTTGTTCTCAATGGTTAGGTTATTGATGACTTTTCAAGAATGAGATTAGTAAATCCGTAGGTAAAACTAAACGTAGAGAAATGTTCGGAAGACTACTTGTTCTCATAACAATTAGATCCAACATTATGTTTAGCATTTGTCTATGTGCTCGTGTTAAAGAAGATCCTAAAGCAACTCTTTAGTTAAGCTTGGTTGGATATATCATAAGGTACTACACAACTAGGATTATGGTATCCCAAAAGAACGGGAATAGAAACCATAGTGTATTCCAAATGGAATTATGCCGGTAATAAGTTGATAAGAAAAGCACAAGTGGTACTTGCACTTTTATACTTACTTACCCAATAATTCTCCAAAACACGTAAGGTTCTCAAATTAGTTTCGGATGGAGAAGCACATCAACAAGCTCCGCTTGAACAAGCAAATTCGTGTCAACAACGAAATTCATCTCATCAACATTGTTATCCCTTCAACAAAGGAAGCATCGACTTCAGCAACAACCCAATCCATTATGTTATTAATTGACATATTGTGATCCGTCATCATCGTATTGGTGAAAATGTTCATTGAGGAACATCTTAACTAAGAAAGTCATATACGTTAACCATTCTATCAACGTTTTCACAAAACCTCTTGAATGAGAAGCATTCATTATCCCTAGGCTTAGTCAAGGACTCATAAGACCTAAAACCTTAGTTTTGAACATTATGATAAAACCACAAAAATCAAGACAATCCCTTTTGAATTTTTCCCTGCAGCTCCTACGGTACCCTCAGACCATACGGGCGGAACCCACTTTTTGGTTCCGCCTGGTCCGCTAAAGCCACAGGATGTTTTATTTTTAATTTCTAAACCAAACAACCTCTTAACTTAATCATTCACTTGTTCTTTCACCATCATCTCATCACATTCACCTTGTGATATATCTCAGCCCATGAGATTCACTAAATGAGCAAAACTTCAAGCATCTTCCTCATAACCGTTCATCACTCAAACCTCAAACAACCAATGTGAAATGAGAAACCGAGTTATCCTTTGTCCTATCAATTTCGAGTCATCCACCATTTCCATGCCCTCAAAGAAACCAAAAGTCAATATCATCTTCACCAATAACTCCACCTAGTCATCTTCACAAGAAGATTCCACAATGTAACCAAACAAGTGTGTCATCCCCACTATAACCTAACCTATTAAGATTAAACCACCTTTCATGATACATAAACCTATGTTCACCTTTGTGTCGCTCTTTGAAACAAAAGGCAATTGTCATATCCATACTCTCATTAACATATTTGTCTATGTCGTCAAAAGTCAAGTGAATTTCATTATGAAATGCGTCTCTTCCACTTTCTAGCAAGTGCAGAACACAAAGAAGATATCCAAGCTTTAAGTGTTGTCAAGCAATCACCACCTCATTTCATATATCCACTCTCGGTCGTCAACCATACTTTACCACCGTTCACCACATTGTTAAAACAAATGAAAAACGTCATTGAAACATCACTTGCATTATAAAACATTTTTAAGCATCAAAATGAGTCAAGTTAATCGCACCTCCACATTGTTTTCATATAGGCACACACTAGAACATACACATTACAATAGTCGTTTACCTAGACTAAAATGTGAAATTTTGATTTTCTAGGAATCATCATGCCTCCTCTAACTCACTATGACCACAAGGACACCATCAAGTACCTACCCAAACACCACAAAACTAAAGGTCTTGCTCAAACTCAAATCGTTGTCTTCAAAGCCTTAGAAAAACGATATGTCCATAAGGGTAGAACCATTGATCCATTCTTCTTAGAAGGTACAAACCTCTATACGGAATTTACCACAATCAACTTTAGAGTGTCTCTTAGAAATCGACGAGCCTATTTGTTCTAGGTTCATTTTAGAATCTATGCATCCGTCACCCTCTCCAAGGATGAGTATGGTCGCATGTCTATTAACTTTAGGGCTAGTAGTCATCAATACTCCTTCACTCTCGAGGAGTTTGCTCAAATCCTAGGTGTCCCAAACCATGGTACTTGCATCTACTCCGACTTGCACTCCCTCTCAACTCTTGACACACTCTTTGACCGCATCCATCCCTATGATACCCCTCTTGTGTCAAAAGATGAACTTCGTGACCACCTCTTCATTAGGACCACCAACACTAGAAGAACTAGAACCGGAAATGAGGTCATCAAGGACCCATATGGAATGGAATTCAATGAACTCAAGCCCTAATTCAAGGAATGGGAAGAACTCCTTAGAGTCAATGTAATTAGCACCATAGGAAACCGGGATCACATCAATGTTTGCCTTCGCTACATGCTCTACTTCTTGTCCGTTAGACAACCCTTCAACCTTTCCTACTCATGATCAAGAAAATGACCGACATTCCCGTGCAAGGCACAACGTCTATGCCATATGGAATGCTCTTGAACCGTCTCTTTAGGTTCATCTCTCCCATTCCATCAACTCCTAGAGGTCTTCACCTAGACTACTCTCTTATTCCACACGCTTTTGTCCCACTAAGTGATAGGAGAATCTACAAAGCCCAAGGTAAACATTTTCCAATTCTAGGCTTTGCCCAACTCTAGGCTCCCACATCTTGAATACATTTTCCAACTTTCGGATATTCCAAATGAGTCGGCGGAGTTCAAGCAAACAAAGGGGATGTTCAAAAACATCGATAGATTTCTTGAAATGCTCAAGAAGAATATTGACCGTCTATGAGAGCGGGTGTGTAGGAGTGTTTGGCACTAGGTGCTATTTGAACGATTTGGTCATTTAAACATTATGTGTTATGTATTTGTGTGTTGGTAAGATATTTGGTACTATTTGAAACTTCTAGGAACTAACAATGATGCAGGAAGACAACATTTGGCAAGTTGTCAAATTTTCATGTTTATGAAATTTTCACTAAGTATAGTGAAATTCTCGACCTCAAGGTCAAAGTCCTATGATATGTGTGTTTACATGTTCAATTCTTGCATTGCCTAACTAGATATGCAGTATCTTTTTGATTTTAGGAGTTTTCGAAAAATTTGAAAATCGTCTCGCGGGTCAAAATCGCGGACTGCCAATTTTTTCAGCCCTGGCGGATCTGGCGGTACCCAAAATTGGGTTCCGCCAGTGTAATTTCTGGGAAATCCAGAATTGGCCCAACGGACCAGACGGAACCCAAAATAGGGTTCCGCCTGTGTATTGTGAGGGTTCCGCCAGTCACCTGCAGAAAATTTTTGTCATTTTTCTTAAGTCCAAAACTTGTAAAGTGTCAAACCATTATCCTAAGTGAGAAACATCTTCCATTAACTCCAATAACAATATTAGAACAACTCTCACTCACTAAAACAATTAGGAAGCCACTTCCCTCCAAAAATTCAAATTCAAACATAACTAACCCAAGGAACCCTTTTAAAGGATCCTTCAAACCATTGAAACATTTTCAACCAAATCACATCCCATGATCACAAAGCATTGAGTGCATATGTTGATCTTTCACTCCACCCTATTCCATTGGATTGACATCAAATGATGTGACATGGTCATAAAAATCATTTGAAACCTCATTCTTTGAATGGTAGAACATCAAATCCAAACACCCATTTCAACACCTTTTCAACCTTATAAATTTGAAAGTTTTGCAACAATTCAAATCACACCATAACCATCAAAATTTCTTCTCTCAAAACATCAAAACCATACCTTTGAAATGACTAAATCCAACACATCATCCGAGTCATCAAAATCCTTCTCAAAAACCACTAGGATTAGTGTCAAACCTTGTTGCTTCAACAAAACCGTCAAGTCAAGCTCATCATCTTCAAGTGATGCTTCGCTTAACATTTCTTCACCTATCCAAGATTTCCTTAACCTCACTACCTCAACACCATCCTCAACACATTTCAATACCAATGTGATCACTATTCAAGATTTGCTTAATCTTGCTACTTCAACACTTACACCAATGGAACTTTTCCATACACCACCAACATCACCACATCCACTATTGGAAACTTTTGAAAACCTATCACCTAAACCATCAAGCCCTCCATCATTGTCACTTTTTAACACCATTGCCGAAATGGAAACCCAACAACAACCAACATTTCAACCAAATGAGTCATTGGATGATGCACCTCATCCACCGTCATTGCTTGAGAGTTTGGCCTACCGTTATGCTAAATCCTCAATTTTTCCAAATGATCAAGGTCATACACACCTACAATCATTTGTGTTTCACCCCATTCACAAAAACCTTCATGGTAACCATTTACAAATAACCAAGCCTACACCATTTTGTTCAAACAACAACCACCACAACAACAATAACTACCACCACCACAAGAACCTTCCCAACACTTTGAATCTCTATTTTCTTCATATAAGAAAATAGAAGCGTCTCAATGATCTTTCACCAAGACCAACAAAACCACCACCTTTCACAAATGAATAACCAAGGTCATTGCTTAACCAAAATGAGTCTTTCGACCACAACCAACCACCACAACAAGAGTATCATCACCCAAAACCATTGTTGTTTCACTCTATCCAATAAAATGAGGTTTATCCTAAACCACATTTTGGATAGTCTCAAGTTTAGAGTCTCCAAAATGAAACAAAACCGTTTCTTTTGGAAAATATTTCTTATTAAAACCAACAAACCAAGCTTAGAGCACCAACACCATCTCAAGTTTAGAGTCTCCAAAATGAAACAAAACCATTTCTTTTGGAAAATATTTCTTATTAAAACCAACAAACCAAGCTTAGAGCACCAACACCACCTCAAGTTTAGAGTCTCCAAAATGAAACAAAATCGTTTCTTTTGGAAAATGTTTCACCATTTAAACCAAAACCGTGCGACCTCCACAACATTCAAAATAAAGCCCGCTACAACCCTCAACACACATTTTCATCCTTAAACAACCTTAGCCTTGTTTTTGGAAAATGTTTCTCATTAAGGAAAATGATGATTTCCTTGTAGCATTTTATGTTCTTAGTTTATTTTTGGTTTTTCTTTATTTTTAAGAAGTAGGATAATGTCGTCTTAATTTCTTGTCTTTAATATTTTAAGAGTCAAAATTTTACATGAAATTAATTTTATCCTACTATGAGATATGCTTTGTTTGTTGACCATTTAAAGTATTGTGATTGCACTATACCTTGTTATGGTAACTTGTATATCTTGTGTTTTAGAAACTAACTTTCTTTTTGTAGGATCATTTTCCATGTTTTCTTTCCTTGATACTCTATTTAGGGGAGTAATATTCAAGGGGGAGCATGAGGGTTGTACTATTTCACTTCACAACTCTTAGTTGTGTCTTAAACATGAAATGCTTTCATGACTTGTCTTGTGCAACAACTAACCTTTTTCTTGTAGGTTCAAAATCCATGTCTCCTCTCTTGGCACTCCATTTAGGGGGAGTATCATCCAAGGGGGAGCAAGTGCTTACTTCCGCTTCGCTACTCTTCTTTTTGTTTCGACAAAAAGGGGGAGAATTTAGATATAAACTTGTTTCAAATTTTTTTTTTTGCATATCACATCATCTTAGCAAAAACAAGTTTTTATACCTAACTTTATAAGACTTAACACTAAAACTAGTGACTTACTTATAAATAAAGTTTATGTTTTGTCATCAACAAAAAGGGGGAGATTGTTAATACAAATATCGCCTAAAAACGTTATTTATATTTTACGATCTTTGCTAAGTTTTGTAAATGACAAAATATGAAGTTTAGCTATAAGTAAATCATCACTTTAAGTGTTTAAGTCTTGTTTAACTAAGGTTAACATTTCCTTTTAAACAAAACATTGTTTTTATTTCTTAAACTAGGAAGAGTCTTGTCACATCACATTTATTTCTTAAAATAGTAAGGTCACATCACATTTAGGGCAAGCTTTGTCAATATACATTTATGGTAAGAAGTGTGTTTGACTTACTAAGTGGTTGCTTGCAAGTTTAGTGTTTGACTTGATATTATGAGATGTGACATTGTTTGGTTTGCAAGAAGTAATGAGATGTGTCCTTATTTGGTTTAGGAGATTTATTGCAAAAACCAACTGCAAGCCTGGCGGTACCCTGGGGATACACGGGCGGAACCCTTCTGAGGGGTCCGCCTGATCCGCCAGACCTGCAGAATGGTTTGCTATAAATACCAAACCATTTGTTAGTTTTGAGTCACCCCTTTAGGACATATTTTCACATACTCTCTCAACTAACTCAGTAACATTTTGATTTGTGTGATTCTCTTATGTAGCAAGGGTCTTCACAAGATCATTCAAGAAGTTACAAGCTTCAACTCTAAAGTTGCAAGTCTTGGTAGCTTGGTCATGCATAAGCTTTGGTAGTTTATGCTTTATTTGTGTCATGTATGTAGAAGTGATTGGTTAGTATTTTAGGCCTCAAAATACGTAGTGTGTCGGGAGTTGTTGTACCCTTGTAAAAGAACTAACGGGAGTGGTTGTACCCTTGGTAAAGAACTCGACATCTAGCTTAGTGTCGATAAAAGTGTAAGCGACGATGGGAGTGGTTGTACCCGTGTAAAAGAACTCGACATCTAGCTTAGTGTCGGTAAAAGTGTAAGCGACGTTGTAAAGGTTTTCTCCGCCGGTGAAAGGAGCTTGTTGATTAGTGCTTATAACTCTCGAGTTGGAAACTCGGGGCGTGGATGTAGGGCAAGGAAAAAGAGTCCTTGTAGCCGAACCACGATAAACAATCGTGTTGTGGTTTGATCGTTTCTTTCTTTATCTTTGCTTATTACATGTTGTTCTTTAGTTAGAATTGCTAGTTACATATAAAGCTTTTCAAAGAACTAAACAAATGAACATGTGTTTATATCTTCAAACACAAGTAAAGCTTTTCAAAGAACTAAACAAGCAAAGTTAGGATCATCACAAGCAAAGCTTTTCAAAGTATGAAACTAGTAAAGTTAGAATTGTTATTCACATGAAAAGCTTTTCAAAGAATCAAACATATAACATTGTGTTTATATCTTTAAGCAAACGTAAAAGTTTTTAAAGATATTCAAGTTAAAAAGGATTTTAAAAGCGGTAAACTATTCAACCCCCCTTCTAGTTTTCCACAACAACTTTCATCCACACCCCTTAATTCTGGTCCATACTGAATGCAGTGATACTACAAGCATGCCAACTTCTTCAAAAACAAATGTTTTATCTTGTCATAACCCAATGAAGAAGGTTCAACTATTATGCAGTGCGTGTGTGAGACCAGTCGTAAGTGTTCCATTTTACAAGTGTGTCAATGACGACTGTAACTTTGTTCTGCATGAGTGGTGCACCCAGCTCCCTACTCAAGTAGAAAAATACCCAGGCCACCCCGAACATACACTCATTCTCCATTCAAATGCCCCTAATAAGTTTTTATCTGTTTTTGAATGCAAGGTTTGTGGGTTAGAGTGTAATGGGTTTGTCTACAGTTGTGTTCAATGTAACTATCATATTGATGTTACTTGTAGTTTCTTGCCTCAAAACATCACACACGAAGCTCATTCAGGTCACCTCCTTTCCAGTTATTTCCAAAAAGTGCGCGGCAGACCGTGTCTTATATGTAAAGCTTACATTTATTCTTACCAATGTACATTCGCTTGTGACACTTGTGAAGATGCTGGTGTACATGCCGGGTGTGCTTTGTTATTGCCTCGTGAAATTAGGCATAAGTGTGACAAGCACCCTATGAGATTAAGTTACCAGCCGGCTGAAAATCATAAAAGTGAATACTTTTGTGAAATTTGTGAGAACAGATTAAATCCATAGCGGTGTTTCTACCACTGTTCTAAGTGTGCCTGGTCAATCCATACTGTTTGTGCACCACACATACTTCAATCTGAAACATCTGTATCAGATGATGTTGACGACTATCTTGAAGGAACATGCTCCGGCAATACACCTCGAAAAGAGTAACGCGGTGCATACCAAGCGGAACCAATTGAGAAATATGAACTTTGAAATATTTAATAACATCTAAAAGGAAGGTAGAAAATGGAACAGTAAGACCTCCCTCAAAGAAATACTCCACGTACAAGCCAGTAGCATTATCAGGAAGTTGGTTCATCGTCATACCCTTTGGAGGAACCCGTGGGTGTAAATCCGTGGGTATCCCGAAGGTCACAACTAAAGCATGCACATCCGCCTCATCCATCACAGACTTTCTTTTAAGAATGTCTAACATGAGGATCTTCCGGCATCGAAACATCTTCGTAATTAATCGAAGCAATAGATTCCGACATAACGAATCCGAGGGGAAGAGAAGCATAGCCAAACAACCAAATATTAAAGAATAGACACCACGAAACAGCACGTACCTTACGGAAGGATAAAAACAAGCGCACCGGAATACCGTTCGGAATACGGACGAAGAAGGGTAAAAAATCTGTGTGAAAATAGAGAGAGAAGTTACAGTTGTGAAAATGAAAACAAAAAAGCCATATTTATAGGTAAAAAGAAAAAGGCGCGAAAACATCACATCTGTCGCAAGACATACGTGGCATAACCTAAACCGCACGATCAAGAAGCATACACACGTGTCAGAATCTTAAAGGAACAGTAAGAATAGGCGGCGTTCCCTCCGGAACAAAAAAAAAGAAAAAAAAAGAAAAACAAAACAAAACAAAACAAAACAAAACAACACACAATTTTTTTTAGTATCACACCATTGGCATAACCAATACTATGATACTAGAGGGACATGTTGGCGTGTGTGTCCTCCGGACCACATGCATCTTCCGGATCTATTCCGGACGGATCAAATTCAGAATCCGTGCCAGACGAAACGAACCAATACCCGGACGAAACAGCCATGTATCCTTTAAGACCTCAATCTCCTCTAATCTCAATATCCGAACGACCACGATGCTCCGGACAACCTGACCTTCTGCATATGCGATAACTACGCTAATCAAAGTACAAGCAAGTACAACAAAGTACATAGTAGTGGAACATAAACTAGCAAACACTAAGGGATTAAGTACAAACAGCCTGGCATCCTTTGCGAACTGCCTATAAATAGAGGTGAAATTCTCACTTAAGGTTAACTAATTCTCGCTCTCTAGTTTTACTTATACTTTCTCTCTCTAAAAAGATATACTTACTCTCACGCCGGAGGTTGGCCCTGGGATACATTCCCAGGGCGAGACTAACGGACGTTTCTGTTTTATAGGTACGAAGAGATAGAGACGAAGGTTCATAGCGAATCCGAAGGACCAATCATAGTCCGAAGGATTTATTATGATTGTTAAAGGTAAACGCAAGATTTTACTTCAACAAATAGCAGTGCAATACGAAATGATTTTATAATGTCAGCAATGCAAGTTTGTAATTGATTTTGATTGTTGTCAGAGGAGCAAATGGAGCAATGATGAAATTGTTAGAGATCTCATTCCATCCGTTGGTTTGGTTTGAAATAAAAGAGGAGGCCACCTGTCAGCAATACTACATTATTATGGTTTAAATAAGGGATGCATTAACCGCACCTTCTCTACCATGGGGGTCCATCTATTTTAGTTAAAAAGTACAAGCATTAAAGCAGACAGTACAAGCGGCGACAGCAGTGTCGGTTAACACACCCTCTCTACAGGGAGGGTGTGGTTAACTCATGCCTTAAATAAAAGTGTTGTGTGTACAACTTGTTTGAGACAATGTATAGAAAGTGATTGTCGGCCCTTTTCTCAATTATTTACTATTATTTCTATTTCTATGTTTGTGTTTTACTTGGTTTAACTCATGTGTGTCCGTTGTTATTATTCTAAGGTTTTGCATATTAGATTTTGCTTGGTGATTTTTACTTTACTAGATTCTAAAGAAGAATAGTTTGTTTGCTATCTTGGTAAAAGAATTTGTGGAGGAACATTATAGGTCTTTAATAAAGAATGTAAAATCATCAAATATGCAAAACTTTGCAAATAAGAAAAGAACATATACTCTTTTGGTGGACATTATTGGAATGTAAAATCACCAAATAAGAAAAGAACATATGAAATACAAACTGATTTTAGAATGTCGGCAATGCAAGTTTGTAATTCATCTTGCTTGTTGTCGGCGCTATTGGAGCAATAAGAGGAGGCAACGCGTGTCATCAACGTAAATAAATGTAAATTTAGTATTATATGCGTCAATAAAAATGTGTACAATGTTTGAGACTATATATAGAAAGTGATTGTTGGCCTTTTTCCCAATTATTTACTATTATTTCTATTTCTATGTTTGTGTTTTCTTTATACAAACTCTAAAATGACCATGTCAATCTACCTAAAAAGGGAACATTTTACTTGGTTTAACTCTGTGTGCCAGTTGTTATATGTAGTAGCAATACTTAGGAGGATTAAGGTTGAGCCACCCCTAATCCAAACTACTTGTTCAAACGATATACTGTTACGATCCCACATCGCCCAAATATGGGATTGGGTGGTGGTTTATAAGTCTAAGTGTCCCCTCCTTTTACAAGCTAGCTTTTTGAGTGAGTTCTACACTTGAACTTATGAACCGATACGAGCCTAGTATGGGATAGGTTCGTATCATATACTATTATATATTTATACAGTTATTGATTACATATTAATTTCTTCTAACATATAGCCGGTATGCGTCTATTCTCTACAAATTATTTTACTTCTTTTAATTGTAGTAGAGATTGAAGAACATGATTAGTATTTAACTTTTATATTTTTATCAAGATTCTTGATTTTCTTGTTTTATATTTTTACTATAATCTACTACAATCTTATTTTATAGTTTTAATATATTTTTAGCTAGATCCCTAAGAAGTCCCATTGAGATATTCAAGTTGAATGATTCCACACAAAAGTGTTAGAAAATAGATGGTTCGGGATGGCACATGATTTACATTTGTGGTAAAACATGTCTGTACAAAAGCTAAAACACAGGAAATGGAGAACAAGGTTTAACAAGGTTTACTTTCCACGATTGCATGCGGCGAAAATGGAAAGATATTGTCTTATTCACTTGAAACATATAGATTATCAGAATTAGCTTACGGGGCTGTCAATATATTTTTAATTGTATATACATGGCGGGATTTGGTATTGTTGTTGTTGCTGTTTTTGTAGTTGAATACTAGCTTATTACACTTACGTTTAATTTTAACCTGGTTCTATCGAACATAATTTTATGCTTACACCAAGGGATATATGACTCGTGTTCAAGAGTGGGTTTATTGTGCTCTCCATTGCATCAGTACAACATCGCTACACATTTTTTGGAGCATGTCTGCATTCTTACCTAACCGTGTATTATTAATATGTAACATAGCTTAATTTATAACTTACTTTTCTTTTTGGATAGACTTTTATAACATACTTTAAACTTTAAGCAATAATTTTATATATAGGTGTACACAGTAAGGTTGTAAGGCTTTTTTTACGCCCGAACAGACATGCAAACATCTATCATAGTGGCATCACTATATTAATTAGTTTGAAAACTTAATTACTACTACGTATATCATAATCAAAATGAGTAAATTACTTAAATGAGTACTTTCTAGTACTAGTTTACGAAAATAAACGTCGCGCACAAAATTATCTAAAATGAACCTTTTCATATTATCCATTAGATCTATTACTAAATTAATTTGTAACCGTTAGATGTAGGAAAGATGCATAGGCGCGAGGTTTAGGCGAGATGAGGGTCCACGCGAGGTTATATGCGAGGCCATATGCGAGGTGAGGTCGAGAAGACTATGACGAAATCATATGCGAGGCCATACGCGAGGGTATGTGCGAGGTCATAGGGCACGCGAGGTCATATGCGAGGCCATATGCGAGGTGAGGTCGAGAAGATGAGTAACGCGAGGAAGCTACACGAAGTCCTAGCATATGCGATGTCTTAAGCGAGATGTGTTGGTTTTATAGACAAAATAATAATAGTCGTGTGTTAGGATCGAACTTGAGATCACGGGATTGCACACAATACATATGAAGAGGAAATGTAATAATTATTTATAAAATGTTATAATTAATTATTAAATACAAAACAATTAAATAATAATTAGTATTATTGATTAATGACTAATTAATTATTAAACGAAGATTAGGAAACTAATTGCTAGACATTACATGGAAACAAAAGAAGGTTCCGGAACACCCTTTGTGGGCTTCCAACCGATCGGCCAAGGAGGGATGTCCACCTCCTTTGTGCCTTGAGCTCCAAGTAAAGTTTAGTATATAAGCAAACCCAAGGTGAAGAGTTTTCTGATAACTTGTACACACACAACTTGGGTTTTTCTCTCCTTCTCTCTTCTTTGGTCGAACCAAAACCGAACACCCTTTTGGGTTTCGATTTTCTTGCCTCCAAAATTGTTTTGTGATATTTACTTGCATAAACTTTTCCTTGAATTAGTACGTGTGTACAAGAACGTGAATCAAACACACTATTGTTTGATTCTTGGATAGAATTACAAAAAGGTAAGGGGTAATTCATATAATCCTTATAAACCCTAATTAGGGTTCATTGGTTCCGGAAGATTGCATTGATTCTTGTTCGGGCTAGAATCACTACGGTATGTTTACTATTTAAATTAAAGATTAATTAATTACATGTTATTCGATCTATTATAATTGCTTCCGCTCATGCTCACTTTGATGTTCTTGGTTTATTTATATGATAGTCATGATATAATAATTCCAACAGTGGCATCTAGAGCCGTTATAATGTGTAATTAATTATCGCAACGCATAAAAATTGGATTTTGATTCGTATAGTTACATGTTTTTTTTAGGGTTTGTGTTTTTTCCCTAACCTTAATTATGGGTCGATTGACCTTTAGGGGTTTTTAGGGTTTTGATTTTATTTTTTTATAAAATTTGGCTAGAAACCCTAAGATGTCATGTAATTGTTTATGCGTTTTAGTAAACGATCTTGGTGCAATATGTTAATTGTTAAGCTAAATCCATGAAAGTGCATGTTTGCATGGATTTTTATTGTGTTATTTAAATGGTTTAAATTGCTTATATATATTAATGGTTAAGTTATATTAAAACATGTAAATTTATTATAGATGTCGAATTGGGGAAGACTCCAATATTAAGTAATCAATTATGTGCTATGTGGTATTTATTTAATTTTGGCTTACGCAATCGATTTATCGATGTATGTGGCTCTTTTTCTAAGAAAAAGAAAGCCCTAATTGAATTAATACGTTATACGCCTAGATTTGATTATTAATAGGACTTTTTAATAAGATTTGCATGTGGCTACATGTTTTATACATATTTAATTGTTATGATTATGTATATGTGTTTATTTAGTTGTTTTATTTTTTTATTGCAAATTACTTGTTTTGTTTATTTATTGTGTTAGACATGTTTATTTAAACGAAAAGGGTAATTTTTTGAATAGAAAAATAATATGGACTAAATAATGGCGAAATTGTTTTGGTTTTTAAGAGTTAAAATTTCAAAGGATTGGTTGATTGATGTTTTTGTACGTAATGGTTAAATAGGCTCGACCGAAGTTTACACACTACAAGATGGGTATAAGGATGGCATCGCATTAAATTGTGGCCTTAGATAGACAACATTCATGTCTTAACCCTCGTTTGTGTGTAAATTAGACTTATCGAACAACCATTACATGTACATTGTCATCTTAAGGGTGAATAATCCACAATTCCACAATGATTATCCGAAACACTATGCCTTCGGGCATATGCAAAAGTACGATATAGTGGGTGATAATTGATGGTTATTCTTTAATTGGTGAACCCGATACCTCAATAAAAACTTTGCTATTTTACTCTTAGCAAATTGGTAATAAAAATGTTTTGTAAAACCAATTTTATGAAGTTGTATGCATGCTTCTTCATACATTATTTTGATCACATCAAAATAGTTATACCCTTATAAATTAAGTTGAATGCCATCTAATTAAGAACACTTGAAGTTGTAATTTACGTCATAGTGAGACTTGGCGAGATTGCAATGGAGAGGTAAATTTCATAAATTCATTGCTAGCAGATCAACTGATGTAATGGATTTATGAGTTTACAGTTTTTAAGTTAGACGACTTAAATTGAGTAGGAAGTGAGACTTGGACTCAAGGCATTAAGATGGGGACTAAACATGCTTACAATACAAATGTTTTGTGATTGTAAATCCCATATATCTAGGAATTGGACAAATGTTATGCCAATTACTTGTACGACAAGTTACCTCATATTATACTTTCATTACTAGCAGATCAACTGAATGTAATAAAACTATGTTTATGGAGGATCCTAGTTTTCAAGATTATTATATGGATTTATTTTCCTTGGGTATTTTAATTTTCTTGAAAAATTGTATTTAAATGTTTTGAACTTTCTTTATCTGTAAAAATGGCTCAAACTGATAACACCAACTTACGTTCTGTGTTCAAAACTTATTTTGAACGAGAAAAATTGACTGGCTCGGAAAATTTCAATGATTGGTACCGTTCACTAAGGATTGTCCTGCGAGTGACTGGTCAACTCGAAATCTTGAAAACGCCTTGTCCTGCTGAACCTGAAGGCACGGCAGCTACTGAAGCTGCTAAAGCCAAATGGAATCTTGATAGTAAGGAACATATTGATGTGGCCGCAATGATGTTAGGGGGAATGTCCACAGCTCTTCAAAGACAGTTTGAGGAGTATTTTCCCAAGGACATGATTGATGAACTCAAGAAACTTTATGAGAAACCATCAAATGTAGAGATTTACGATTTGATGGAAGCTCTACATAGTTGTAAGCAAGGTCCTGGTGAACCTGTGAGTGCTCATGTGTTGAAAATGAAAAGTTACATGGATCAACTACAATCACTTGGGAAACCCTATGACAATGATATGGCTGTGAACTTAATCAATAGATCCCTTGATAAGGAATTTAATGGTTTTGTGAGGAACTTCAATATGCATTGCGTGGGGAAGACTGTAAGTGAATTGCACGCACTACTCATTGATTATGAGAAAGGTACACCACAAAAGGCTCCTACGCCCCAAGTACTAGCAATACAAGGGGGTAGAATTAACAAGCCAAATGCGAACAAGAAGAAGGGTAAAGGAAAGAAGAAGGATGATAAGAATAAGCAGGTTATGGCTTATCAACCACCTCAACCTAAGAAGAACCCTCCTATCAAGAATAATCCAAAGAAGGATCAAGGATGCCATTACTGCAAGGTGATGGGCCATTGGAAGAGGAATTGTCCTCTTTATCTCGATGACTTGCGAAACAATAAGGTTAAGAAGACTGGGCACATGGGCGCCAGCACTTCAGGTAACTTATTTGTCATTGAATTATTTACTTTATCTCGTGAAATAAATTCCTGGGTATATGATACTGGATGTGGTATTAATATTTGTAATACACTGCAGGGGTTTAGAGAGGAAAGGAGACTAGCTTATGGGGAGCAATTTCTGCATGTGGGAAATGGAGCACAAGCAGCAGTTGAAGCCATAGGAATGTTTGATTTAGTTTTACCTTCGGGTTTAGTACTTTGTTTAAACAATTGTCATTATGCACCTTCTATAATTAGAGGTGTTGTTTCCTTTTCATGTTTGTTGGATCTTGGTTTTTCTCATACTATTGATGGCAATAAAATTTCTGTTTCTTTAAATGGTGTATTTTATTTTAATGCTGTTGCTGTGAATGGTGTGTTTGAAATTGATATGAATAATTGTGTGACTTCCAACAATAATAATAATTCGATGTACAGCATAAGTAAGAGAATCAAGTATGACTTGAATTCGTCTTACCTTTGGCACTGTAGACTTGCCCATATAGGCAAGACTCGCATGCAAAAGCTGCAACGTGAAGGGCTTTTGAATAATATCAATGATGAGTCATTTGATAAATGCGAATCTTGTATTTCTGGGAAGATGACGAAGAAACCTTTTCATAATAATATGGAGAGAGCTTCAGATCTACTTGGTTTAATACACACGGATGTATGTGGACCACTTAGACATGTGTCAAGGAGAGGTGCTGTCTACTTCTTAACTTTTACGGATGATTTCAGCCGTTATGGTTATGTTTATTTACTTAAGCATAAACATGAGGTGTTTGAAACATTTAAAGTTTTCAAAGCAGAAGTAGAATTGCAATTGGGAAAGAAGATTAAAGCTCTTCGTTCTGATCGAGGTGGTGAATACCTTAGTCAAGATTTTAAAGATTTCTTAACTGAGAATGGAATTGTCCAGAATCTCACATCTCCATATACTCCACAACAAAATGGTGTATCTGAGAGAAGGAATCGTACATTGTTGGACATGGTTCGATCAATGTATAATCTTACTAATCTTCCTTTGTCTTTTTGGGATTATGCTCTTGAATCAGCTGTTCGTATTTTGAATATGGTTCCCACCAAGAAGGTTGATAAGACACCATATGAGATATGGACTGGAAAAGCTCCGAACTTGTCTTATTTAAAGGTCTGGGGTTGTGAGGCGTATGTTAAACGTGACTCACAAGATAAACTCCAACAAAGATCTGTTAAATGCATTTTTGTAGGATACCCTAAGGAAACTATGGGTTACTACTTTTACTACCCACCTGAGAACAAAGTGTTTGTTGCAAGATATGGTGATTTTCTTGAAAGTGAATTTGTGGTTCAAGAAATCAGTGGGAGGGTATATGATCTAGAAGATGATCTAAATAATGCATTGCCTTCAGAAAACACTAGCACACTTCCTATAGAACCGGAAAGTCTGGGTCCTCCACCGGAAGTTGAAGTAATTCCCATTCGCAGATCTGCGAGATCTGTGAAAGCTCCTGACCGTCTATGTCTTAATGTAGAGGTCGATCAGCATACGCTAGGGGATCTTAATGAACCTACTAGTTATAGAGCTGCCATTAATAGCCCTCAAAAAGCTAAATGGAAAGCTGCTATGGATGGGGAAATACAATCCATGCATGACAATGAAGTCTGGGAAGAAGTTGACTTACCTCCTGGTGCCAAGGTAGTTGGGAGTAAGTGGCTTTATAAAATCAAGACTGACATGGATGGATATGCACACATTTATAAGGCTCGTCTAGTTGCTAAAGGTTTTACTCAAACTTTTGGAATAGATTACGAGGAGACGTTTTCTCCTGTAGCAGACATAAGAGCTATAAGAATACTCATAGCTATAGCAGCGTACTATGACTATGAGATTTGGCAAATGGATGTCAAAACCGCTTTCTTAAATGGTCATCTAGATGAAGACATCTATATGGCACAACCAGAAGGGTTTGCAAGCTTAAGAGATCCATTTATGGATTAAAGCAAGCATCACGACAATGGAACAAGAGGTTTGATGCTGAAATTAAAAAGTTTGGATTCACTCAAAATCTTGATGAGCCATGTGTGTATCACAAAGCTAGTGGGAGTGATAATGTACCTTTCCTAATTCTATATGTTGATGACATATTGATCATGGGAAAAGACATTCCAAGTTTGCAAGCAGTAAAGGCATATCTTGGAAAGTGTTTTTCTATGAAAGATTTAGGAGAAGCTGCATACATTCTGGGAATCAAAATCTATAGAGATAGATCAAGGGGGTTAATTGGATTAAGTCAAAGTGCTTACATTGACAAAATATTGAAAAGATTCAATATGCAAAATTCCAAGAAAGGATATTTGCCGATGGAAGTAAAACATGGCTTATGTAATGAGTTTTGTGCTTCAACACCTAATGAGGTGGCTCGCATGAGTAAAGTTCCTTATGCTTCGGCTGTAGGATCTATTATATATGCGGTTAAGTGCACAAGGCCAGATGTGGCGTTTGCTCAAAATATTACCAGTCAATTTCAACAGAATCCAGGTGAAAAACATTGGATTGCTGTTAAACATATTCTTAAGTATTTGAGAAATACAAAAGATATGTTTTTGGTATATGGTGGAAATCCATCTACAGAACTTTGTGTTACAGGTTTCTGTGATGCATCCTTTCAAAGTAATAAAGATGATTCGAAGTCTCAGACGGGTTATGTCTTTGTTATCAATGGAGGAGCTGTAGATTGGAGGAGCAAGAAGCAGAGTACAATTGCGATGTCTGCAACAGAAGCTGAATACATTGCTGCTTCGGAAGCTGCTATGGAGGCTGTTTGGATTAGGAAATTCGTTTCTGGGCTTGGTGTTATGCCTTCAATTGAATTACCTATTAATATGTATTGTGACAATTCTGCTGCAATCATATTTGCCAATGAACCTGGAGTCATGAGAGGCACCAGACATTTTCTACGGAAGTATCACTTTGTTCGTGAAAAGGTTGACGAAGGTGAAATAAATCTGTTGAAGGTTCACACAGATGATAACTTAGCTGATCCGTTCACTAAGGCTTTGGCGAAAGAGAAGCTTAATGAATTGGCCAATGGAATTGGACTTAAATTAGCTAGTAGTTTCATGCATAACTGTGATTAGTATTTGGATAAAGGATATTGTAAACAATTATTATTTTAATGAAATAAAGTATGTTGGTATGTTTATTTCTGTTATTAATTATTGTTGTCCTATTTTTGCATGTTTAAATCCATGAATAAGAGTTATTCTAAATTGTCCGTTGTCAGTTAATAATATGGGAATATTATTAAATTAAGACAAATCTGAAGTTGATATAATATACTTAAGTATATTGATGCGTAGTCATGTCATTTTAGATGATATTCGATGATACTGAATATAGGACTTATCCCAACTATATGATGTTACTTTATGGATCTTGTCATTAAGTAAATCATAAGAAGTTATCCTTAGACTTGAGATGCAAGATAACGGTCATGAATGTAGTACATTTTTGTGGAACAACTTAACGCTATACGTAACTGGTAGTCATAAGGGTTGTTTTCGGAAGTGTTACAAAGTTTGTGTGTTTTGCTTGTAGTCAATAAAGAATTTGTTCCTTCAAATTAATTTTTGAAGTTTAATACTGCTGGGCCCCTCGTAGGGTTGTCAAGGTGTTTGCGTGGCCACGCCCAAGGTCTTTTATGAAAGGTTCAAAAGATTTGGTAATCTTGTCAATATCTAAGAACGAGAAACAGAATGGTTAATTAAGGAATGACCTAGATCCATATCCTTATTAACGTAGTATTAGAAACAAAGGGATAATAATAATGAGAAATCATTAAAAGGTTTTCCAGGAGCCTTACTCAAGTTGTACTAGAGGCATCGACGTGTTGCAAGACGCTAATCGATGTGATCACACTATTATGATATGTCTAAGTGGGAGCTGTTGGTTTTATAGACAAAATAATAATAGTCGTGTGTTAGGATCGAACTTGAGATCACGGGATTGCACACAATACGTATGAAGAGGAAATGTAATAATTATTTATAAAATGTTATAATTAATTATTAAATACAAAACAATTAAATAATAATTAGTATTATTGATTAATGACTAATTAATTATTAAACGAAGATTAGGAAACTAATTGCTAGACATTACATGGAAACAAAAGAAGGTTCCGGAACACCCTTTGTGGGCTTCCAACCGATCGGCCAAGGAGGGATGTCCACCTCCTTTGTGCCTTGAGCTCCAAGTAAAGTTTAGTATATAAGCAAACCCAAGGTGAAGAGTTTTCTGATAACTTGTACACACACAACTTGGGTTTTTCTCTCCTTCTCTCTTCTTTGGTCGAACCAAAACCGAACACCCTTTAGGGTTTCGATTTTCTTGCCTCCAAAATTGTTTTGTGATATTTACTTGCATAAACTTTTCCTTGAATTAGTACGTGTGTACAAGAACGTGAATCAAACACACTATTGTTTGATTCTTGGATTGAATTACAAAAAGGTAAGGGGTAATTCATATAATTCTTATAAACCCTAATTAGGGTTCATTGGTTCCGGAAGATTGCATTGATTCTTGTTCGGGCTAGAATCACTACGGTATGTTTACTATTTAAATTAAAGATTAATTAATTACATGTTATTCGATCTATTATAATTGCTTCCGCTCATGCTCACTTTGATGTTCTTGGTTTATTTATATGATAGTCATGATATAATAATTCCAACAAGATGCAGAGTCTTAACGCGAGGCGGCCATGCAAGGAAGTATAAAACTATTATTTCAAACCAACCATACGCGAGGAAGCTACGCGATCCTATCTATCTACGCGAGGCCATGCAAGGAAGTATAAAACTATTATTTCAAACCAATGAAATTTTGAATATAAAGACATAAATGTTCAAAAGTAATCATCAATTCATGTTGTTTCTGGAATTCTGTTAAATAACATCCTACTAGGCCCCATGAAACAGTCAAAACAAAGGTTTGTAAACTTTGTATATTATCTTTTGAGTAAATATGTATTTCATTTTCATTTTGGCTTATGAAAACTAAAGAAGGTGAAAAACATAACATTGAGGGATGTGAAAGGAGAAAGGGAAGAGAAAAAAGTTTATAGTGAAATTGGACAAAATATTCGTATGCAACTTGTGCGAATGTTATTTAATCCCCGGCGATATGTTACGCGAATGAAAGATAAAAAGGTTGATAGTGATTGGTGTGTATTAATTTACACACCTTTTTCATTACCGTTTATCGACCCAAAACGACTATTTAAGCTAACAAATGCCAAGAAAACACGTGTTTTTATGTTTGTGATGTGCAGGTACGAATATTACGAAAAATGAACAAAACAAAGCAAAACCGGGCATGAGAGTAGGAAAAGGTCAGAAAAGTCAAAAGCCGATACCAGGAAGGATTTCACAAGTGTGGATCATTATTTGAGCTCAATTTGTCAAATTAAGCCTTGAAGAATCATCTTATGACAAGAAATACCCTTAGATAAAGTTCACTCAATTGGCAGATTTGGTCCTCGGAGTTTAACAAATTACAACCTTGGTCCTTGTAATTTTGTAATACAAAAGCTGAATTTATATCACTAAATCTGGTCCATTTAATAAGCAGAGTCCAAATCCAAATTTACAACACCAAAAGCCCAACAATAATATTAATCCCACAACCCGAGCCCACTCCCATCCGGTCAAACAACCACCCAAACGGTCAAACCCTTTATTATATTATTACCCCGTATAAAGTTACCCGCCCCCCAAATTTCACCCTCACCCAGAAAACAACTGTTCACTATGAACCCTAATTCCCCAATCCCAATTATTACCATAAGTAAGGGCAAATTGGTACAATCAAGTACCTTCTAGAAGGGTGTCAGGAGTGTCAGAGTGTGTCAGAGCTATAAGAAGCACACATGGGACAGATGTCAGCTCACAATTGGCTATACCACGTCATTGGGATCTAATCTAAGGGTTGTAATCATTGGGAAATGATTGAATGGCTCAGATGGTGCTTGAAGAAACACAAGCACACGGATTGCCAAGCTGGCAATCCGTGAACCCCCTCTCTCTAGATCCTTCTCTCATGTAATATAAATAGGAGTGTTAGGGTAGTGATTCAGGTGTGAAGTTTGGAGTAGCCAAACTCTGCCAAAATTGCCTTTGAATTGTAATTTAGATGTAATCTCTCTTATTTTCAATGAATTCAGTTTCCTTTAAATCTTTTATCTTAGTTGTTCTTTACAGCTTATTGTTCTAATTAAATTGCTTTAGTTTAAATCTCATTTAGTTTCAGTATTGTCTCAGTTTTAAATTTACTTATTTACCATTTCTTTGCAAAGTAATATTAGTTGTTTACAATATTTTCATAAAAAAAAACTCAAAAACATAAAAACAGATTTGGTAAATTTAGCTTTCTCATAAGCTGATAAATAGCTTATCTCATCTCTTTTAGCTTAACAAATATTGTGAAATGGTGGTTTGAATTTACAAAAGTCCTAGTTCATTTTTCATAAAAAGTAAAAAGGGTCTACTGTCATGGCATTTTGGTGATCCAGAGGTGGTATTGATAGGTCATATCAGACAAGAAGAAGAGTTGAGCCTATCCAAAGATAGGCTAGCACAGTGAACTCCCCTCTTTTATGCCGAGGGGAGACTCAATTGTAAGTCTGTTTCATTATTTGCTTATCTTATGGCTATTAGTGAATCTGAGCTTCTGTTGGGTAATGCAATTTATGATTGATTGATTAGCTTAGAATTGAGTTAGACTAGTTAGTTGATTCATTAAATTGCTAGATTGAAACTGTTTGTGTCTTTTCTTAGTGTAATCTGTAGTTAAAAGGGTGTTTGGATAATTAGATTGCATAGATTAGCTGTGGTTAATTTGTTGTTTTTCTGTCATCTACTAGTCACTTAAGGTCAGTATAAGATTTTAGTTCAAGTTAAATAGTTGCTGCTTCTCCATAAAGTCATAATTAGGTTTAAATTCACTTAACTGTTAGCTTAATGTTGAATTCAGTTAGTATAATTGTGGTTTTAGTTGCATTTCTGTTGTAACTAGCTTAATCTAGTATAATTACAGCTTATAATTGCAACTAGGAGTAGAAATTAGCAATAGAATTTGGGATTAGTCAAACTTTGGTTGCAATTAGTATAGTCAAACTAGTAGTAACTCAGCTTTTGGTATGATATTTGGTTGCACATGTAGGCTTCATTAGTAGTAGGAATTAGAATAAGATTGTTGATTCTTGTTCCTTAGTAGCGAGTGTACCTTAATCAGCCAGAATTTTTGAGTTTAGAGCTTATTTGCTTATTTGGAATTTGATTGGTAGTAGCCTGTTTGAGCACTCATTTACCCTGCACTCAGAATTTAGGCTTACCTTCTTAGCTTCATTAAGAGTAGTTGTAGGTTGTTTTAGTTAGAGATTTTTGGCTTATTGCATCTCTGTTTGGTAGACTTTAATTTGATCCCATAATCTCATAGTATACAGCTTATTTGAATAGCTTATTCTGCATTGCTTTTTGGTAGTATAGCTTGATTCCTGTTTGGATACTTGGGCTGCAAATGTAAGTTTGAGCTTGATTTTGACTTTCATTGGTCCTTCTGAGTTTAGTTGAAGTTATATGAGCATTGTGCATGGTCTGTTTCACCTAGCTTATTCATTTCCTTACCTGCTCAAGTTTTAGCTTATCATAGAGTGCTTATTTGCTTGCTATTGGTATTTCTGTGCTTATAGTTGTTCATTTCCTAGCTTATTTGAACTTATTATTGTATAATACAGTAGTTTTATCAATTTCGTAAAGTTTTGTGGCAAGTGCTTATAAATAAGCACTTGCCATAAGCTGTTTTGGTCTCTTTAAGCACTTCTGCTTAACTTTTAGATCTCAAAATTGTTCTGCAAGCTTCTTATACTATTTTAGAATTTCTGTAAAATTTTCATAATTTTCTGAGTTCATTTACTATTTTTCTTAATTTCTTTTAGTTTAAAATCATTTTTAAATCAATTTTAAATAACAAAAATCATAAAAAAATTCAGAAAAGTCTTGAAAAATACAAAAATAATTTTAGAATTTCTTTTATAATATTTTAGAATTTTTAGAATTTAATTTTCATTTTTCCAAGTTAATTTTCTATTTTTACTTATTTTTAATTCACTTTTAATTCCAAAAATAGGAAATTAATTCTAGAAAATAAAAGAAAAGTCTAAAAAATATTTTTCTTTTTCTTAAAATTCTTTTTATTAGTTTTTAATTTTTAGATAATATTTCCAAGTTCGTAGGGTCATTTTTCGTAATACGTTACGTTTTAATTTTTACGGTTGCATTTCCGTTTTTATGTTTTTCAATTCGGTGCATAGTTAGCTTCTAATCTTTGCATGCTTTATTGTTGTTTGTTAATATTTGATTTTCTCGATTGCTATTTTCACTCTATCACTCTTTCACCACTCACTTTCACTACACGATTCCCAATTCGACAATTCAAATTCTCCATTTGAGCCTTCGTTGGGAAGAACGACCCGGGAATTACTTTAACCGGTATTTCCTCGGAATATAATTATACTATAATTGACACATAGGGGTGTCATAAATCCCGACCCGACCCGGACCCGAACCCGAATAAGGATACTCGGGTCGGGTTACTCGGGTCCAAAATCTTAGTCGGGTCAATCGGGTCAACCTGACTAACCCGATTACGAACTCGGGTCGGGTATCGGGTTTAAAATACTTGCCTATTCGGGTTCGGGTCAACCCGACTAACCCGAGTTTTTTTTTTTTTTTTTTTTTTTTCAAGTGGTTTTATAACTGTATCATGTAGTCCATTTTTATTTATTAAAGGCCCAAGTTATCAAATTAATCCGGTGTACTTGGCCCATTTTTATTCTAATTTGATATACAAATATAGCCATATGACTCATATCTTAGTTACGTTAGTAATTTACTTACTAGTAGAATACACTACTCTGTTTACGATTCCAACTTCCAAGAACCAACAACCAAGAACTAATCATTCTACACTTCCACTTGAAAGGTTATTTTGTGAAAAATATGAATGACTTGTTAGTTATGAAAAAAGGCCTACTGTCGTACTTTTGAAACTTTGTAAGTATTTGCCTGCTTAGTATAGTATAGTAGTATGGATCAACGTATGGCTTGTTAGTTGTTGTATTTTCCAAGTTATATGAGTAGTATCTTTAAATCTTTGGTATCTTTGAATCTTTGTAAGTACTTTCCTACTGATATGAATGAATGACTTGTTAGTTGTTATTTGCCTACCACTCTTAGTATTTTTGGTACTGATATGAGTCAATGCAAGTTACTTGTCATTCTGTAAAAAAAGTGACTGTGAGTTACATCCGGCATGGACTTACCTGAGGTACTTTTATGATGTTATGTATTTTGATAATTTTTATTCCCTTTTTGTTGTTAGTACTTTTAGTAGTAGGGTTTAGTCCATGATTCTTCTATTTTTTAGAATCACGCTACTCTCGTCAACTTGAAGTCACAGAAACACCGTGTGTTGGTCTACGCTCAACACATGAAGACGTTTTTAAAATTTTGAAAAAAGTCAATGATTATCTTGCAAAGAACACGCCTGATAAGAACTTGACTTTCCAAGATGCTTCCAGTAGCAAACTTTTACAAGCATCAGAACAATCTTCTTCCTCAGCAACTGTAAGTCTCCGATCCAGGTTGTTTTATTTATTTATTAATGTTTGTTATATTATGTATGGTTGTAAATGATAGGTGCGTTTGAAAGGAGGAGATATATGAATTTAGTTGTACATATGGCTAGACATCCTCAGCTTCATCACTATATTCAACATTCACTTAATTCACTTGTTCCTCACATCCAACAGGTTTGTGTCGTAGTTTCGTTTTTGTCTTCTCACTGTTTCAGTTGAACTCTTATAGGGTGTTTCACATTCTGCTTTGGAAATGAATATTTGACACTGAGCTACTGTACTAAATAATTAGTGAGGGAGTTTGGGATTGCTAATTCAAGTGGTTATGCTAATTTTTAAGTTGGATAATTACCTAAATTTTTTTCTAAGTTGACACTTTTTTTGAATGATGGGTAGCCAACTGTTATTTTTGCTATTATATACCAAACCTTTTGAATTTCGACTCTTGTGTGTATTTGATACCATTTAAACCCTACGTTTTTCAACCATCCTATCAACGGCGTGGGGTAATATTCACAAAAGTCGAAATTCAAAAGGTTTGGTACCCCTTTTTAAGCAGGTTGGTATGTGCTTGTTTTTAAGAAAATTAGCACATTTGAAATGAGCAATTCCAAACACCCGCTAATTGTCGAATAATTAGCTGAGTTTATAGTGTTTAAGTACATTAAAAATGTATTCCTAGCCGTTGTTTGGGAGGTTTTGAGATAGCGCATCTGCAAATTTTTAGGTGAAAATGGATTGTTCGAGATTGCTTCTTTCAAAACTGATTATTCTTAATGGATTCAAAATTTACAAGTTTATACTTAAAATTAGTTGTTATCGAACCTTAATATCTGTTTCTGCTAATAATAAATATTGCCATAAAACAGCAAAAACACATTCAAACAATATGCAATATGTTCTGCATTATTGCAGACTTGCAGTTGATTATTGGATTCTGATTGCTCCATATCACATAATCATTTTCAAATTGCAACTAAAAACACCCCTGTGCTAGTGCCTGCAAGTAACATGTGAAGTTATGTCAGGGGTACATTGGTTAATTGATACTCCATCACAGACAAAATTACAAAATAAATACATATGCAATTTGATTATCCAAGATGCTTCCAGTAGCAAACTTTTACAAGCAAGAGCCAAAGGGCTCACGTTATAACATAACATGGCATATTTGGCTATATCTGAATATACATAAACATACTAATATCATGTCTATATCTGAATATGCATAAACATACTAATATCATATTTATAATTGCAATAAAAAAAATTAAGTGATTTATACATGTCTCTTTTACTTGTTTAAGATTTTAGCTACTAAATTTAAGAAATTAAATTTTGGGATTATATAAATGGGACAGAACCCAACTTGACCCGACCCGACTTGACCCGAACCCGACTAACCCGAGTTCAAATAGGGTCGGGTTCGGGTATGTTATTTTTACCCTCGACCCGACTTGGACCCGACCCGTTTGACCCGAACCCGACCAACCCGACCCGAATAGCACCCCTAGTGACATATATTGGTCACTTTTGTAAAACATGTAAAAATGGTTCATTCTTGTAAAACGACTTCATATAAAGTTCATTCTCGTAATTGGTTTATCAAAATTATTTACGCCAAAAAAATCATAGCATATATAAAATCTCGTATCAACTTGTTTTCTCTTTTTAAAATACAATTTACGAATTGGAGAATGACTTTCTAAAATTATAAGCTCAATTAATAAATAAATAAATAAAACAAAACTTATTGAGTTTTTATCGGACAAAAAAAAAAGACAAAACACAAATTGAGAGATAATTTAGAAATAGTATTTCTCTCTTTGTTCTCTCATCTTCATCTTCATGTACTTTTTCCATTTTCCTTCCACTTAGCTTTTTTACTCCGTATCTATCATGCTTTAGAGTGTATATTCTTTTCTCATTGGCAAGGTTTAGCATATTAAATTTTGCTTTGTGATTTTTCCTTTACTTTATTCAAAAGAAAAAGGGTTTATTTGAAAGAAAAAGAGTTTATTTGCTAACTTGGTCTTTAATAAAGAATGTAAAATCACCGAATATGCAAAACTTTGCAATAAGAAAAGAACATATACTCTTTGTGTTTCTGCATAAACAAGGATAATCCTTGTCTATAATGCAACATTACATCTAAAAACGCCAACTTTTATGGTTTTTTAATTACGTTAGAGTAATAGATAAAGAATACGAACTGTATTACATAATTTGGTTATACGAAAATGCATAAATATCAAATTATGTAGACATACACAATATTTTTTATGCAAAGATTGTAAAGTAATTAAATGATTTTAATTAAATATGTCATAATAGATTTATCAAATAATACATCACCGCAATGTGCTCGTTACTTACATCAAACTTTATTTTGTAGCTAAAATTTAAAAAAAATTTCATCCGCAGCAACTGCATCCCGTTAAACACAGTTTCACAGACCCTGTACAATAGAAGCATGTTAGCATTACTTCAAAATCTTTTAAGTAGTCAATATTTTTATTCACGGTTTTCAAACATAAAAAAAAGCCCAATCAACCCAATTTGGGCTTGCAGTAAAAATAGTTGAATTTACCCAAGAACTATTATTTGATTAAAAAATGGGAAGGGTGAGGTAGCTGAGTGGATATAACGTGTCATTATTTGAGTTACGGACACGTACGATACCAACCAAATAATTACCTTATTCTCTCATCTTCATCTTCATCTTCATCTTCATCTACTCTATCCATTTTTCTTCCACCTGGTTATTTTTTTATCTATCATGCTTTAGAGTGAATATTCTTTTCTCATTGGCAAGGTTTAGCATAATACATTTTGCTTTGTGATTTTTACTTTACTTTATTTTAAAGAAAAAGAGTTTGTTTGCTAACTTGGCAAAAGAATTTGTCATGAAAAATTTTAGAGTGTCTTTGATAAAGAATGTAAAATCACCAAATATGCAAAACTTTGCAAATAAGAAAAGAATATATACTCTTTGGGTCTCTCCATAAAACAAGGACAATCCTCGTCTATAATGCAACATTACATCTAAAAGAGTAATAAACAAACATACAATTATGTTGGGGGCGACGCTGATCCTTGAACACGAGCATCCACTCAATCTCATTGATTTGCAACCAAACTATCCACTATACGAAGAAAAATATGATGACGATGACGACAACGATGATGACAATGGCGGTGGTGAGCTAATTACACGTCAAAACTTTCGACGCCGTCGATGTGCTCGGTGTTATGAAAAAATCACTTGGTTTCACAGATATTACTATGAGTGTGCCCATTCATGTGACTACTCGCTCCATAAATTCTGCGGCGAGCTTCCCATTACGTTAAAACACACATCCCACCCTGCCCATAATCTTACTTTAAATCGCTTGTTTCACCTTAATTTCATAACGAATTGGTGTTTTTGTGTTTTATGTGGAAGAAATGATAATGTTGGGCTCTGTTATTACTGTTCAGGGTGTGAATTTCTAATTCATGGTAATTGCGCTATAGCCTCCGTAGAAGACCGGCTGATTTATCACCCTAGCCATCGGCACCCATTAGCGGCTACCCTCAAACCACTTTTGTATGAATGTAACGCTTGTGGCAAAGAACACAAAGGTACTTTTTATATATGTACAACGTGTTTTGGCCTCTTCATCCACAGTGGCTGTGCTTTCCTACCAGAAAATCTGATGATACAAAATGCTACAAATGATGTTTTCTCTCATCCTCACCCGCTCATCCTTTCTTATTCCTTCCCATACAAAGATCAGAAAGATCAATATTATCCTAAGTGCAGGGTATGTAAAAGAGATTTTAAATTGAGTCCAAACACCTGGTTTTATAAATGTGAAAAATGCAGATACTATGCACATATTCCTTGTGCAACATCAAGAGGTAAGTCAGATACTATGAGTGTTTATACTTTTTGATAGTCCGATAATTTAGCTTCTCATTTTAACCACAATTTTTGTTTACTAGGTACCGAAAACAGATTGGTCATAAAAAATTATGAAGATTCTGAATATCCAGATCTCCTCCATCTCCCATTCCCTGATGAAAGTTATAGCATACAAAAACACATGTTTGCTAAACTAGTTGAACGTGGAACATTTGGAGCACATGAGGGGAACTACGTAAAACACAACTTGCATCCACACCCCCTAATTCTGGTCCGTACTGAATGCAACGATATTGCAAGCACATCAACTTCCACAAAAACTGCAGTTATATCTTGTCATAACCCGATGAAGAAGGTTCAACTATTATGCAATGCGTGTGTGAGACCAGTCACAAGTGTTCCATTTTACAAGTGTGTCAATGACGACTGTAACTTTGTTCTGCATGAGTGGTGCACCCTGCTTCCTACTCAAGTAGAAAAATACCCAGGTCACCCCTACCCCGAACATACACTCATTCTCCATTCAAATGCCCCTAATAAGTTTTTATCCGTGTTTGAATGCAAAGTTTGTGGGTTAGAGTGTAATGGGTTTGCCTACAGTTGTGTTCGATGCGATTATCATGTTGATGTTACTTATAGTTTCATACCTCAAAACATCACACACGAAGCTCATTCAGGTCACATCCTTTCCAGATCTTTCAAAAAAAAGTACAACTTAGACACATCGTGTCTTATATGTAAAAGTTCCATTTATAAAAAACAAGGTTCATTCGCTTGTGACACTTGTGAAGATGGTGTACATGTCGGGTGTGCTTTGTTATTGCCTCGTGAAATAAGGCATAAGTATGACAAGCACCCTATGAGAATAAGTTACCACCCGGCTGAAAATCATAAAAGTGAATACTTTTGTGAAATTTGTGAGAACCCATTAAATCCAGAGAAGTGTTTCTACCACTGTTATGAGTGTGCCTGGTCAATCCATACTTTTTGTGCACCACACATACTTCAATCTGAAACATCTGTATCAACAGATTATGATTACAGGTATCGTCAAGGACGACCTTATAAGTATGTGCATATAAAGTTTGGGGGTATTCACAAGTTTGAAAGTCTTCGTCACCCGCATCCTCTCTCGTTTATTCAAGGGATTGAGAGCGATGGTCCATGTGCCAGCAACGATTGTGGATATGCAGTGAAATACAAACTGATTTTAAAATGTCAGGAATGCAAGTTTGTAATTCATTTTGATTGTTGTCGGTGGCGCTGCAAATGGAGGAATGATGAAATTGTTGAGGAGATCTGATTCCATCCGTTGGTTTGGTTTGAAATGAAAGAGGAGGCCACGTGTCAGCAATACTACTTATTATGGTTTATAATTATCATGTACTCGTACTACTTATCTTCTTTTACTTATTTTTAAATTATTATATGCGTAAATAAAAGTGTGTACAATTTGTTTGAGACTATATATACAAAGTGATTGTCGGCCCTTTTCTCAATTATTTACTATTATTTCTATTTCTATTTCTATGTTTGTGTTTTGGTTATACAAACTCTAAAATGACCATGTCAATCTACCAAAAAAAGGAACGTTTTAACTTAGTTTAACTCTGTGTGCCACTTGTTATATCACATATGTAGTAGCAATACTTAGAAGTCTCGGTACCCAGCACCAAGGTTGACGTTTTCCGGCAAAACGCGACCGGACGGCGCGAGCTCCACATTTATTTTTTTTTCTTTTTCTTTTGTGAGTAAAGCTAGTAAAAGTGTTTGGTTTTGAGTGAGTGTGTTGGAGATCAGAAGTGAGTTAGTTTTGGTTGTAGCCATTGTTGTAAAGTTATGGGGTTTTGAATTGATGGGAGATCTGTCTACATTTGGTAGTGTTGTTGTTGATGTTCTTGTAGCTGATTATTAGATTATTACACTAATACACTTACGTTTAATTATTAACCTGGTTCTATCGAACATAATTTTATGCTTTCACCAAGGGATATATGACTCGTGTTCATGAGATGGGTTTATTGTGCTCTGCATTGTATCAGCAGCAATTTTACACATTAGATGTATATGCCCTATGATATGTTATCAATCAATGTTCATGAGTTGCAAGTACCAATCTATTGATGTTGTGATACCAAGGGCTAGTATGATCATTATCATTAAAACACTGAATACATTCACCTGTCAATTGTTAACCATGAAATTTACTTTTCTGTATATGTTTAAAGGGAGTTTTGTACATAAACATTTTATTGGATATAATTTCAAATATTACCGTATATCATGACAATAGTAAGTTA
This sequence comes from Artemisia argyi, assembly GCA_030686995.1. Lineage (NCBI taxonomy): Eukaryota > Viridiplantae > Streptophyta > Magnoliopsida > Asterales > Asteraceae > Artemisia > Artemisia argyi. Next base: position 262,684 of record CM060700.1, on the reverse strand, counting down.
ATACATTTAATAAAACCATTCGGGAAGTTGTAAGCTTTTAAAAGCATGCCAGGCAAACTTTTAACCCATTTCATTTATAGCTAAAAAATATCCATTTTGACCTGTATCAGTATAACCAATCGACTCCTTTTCCATATAATTTGATTAAGATTGACTTTTTGAACCATTGTATTTGGGTTTTAGTCCTGAGTGCCATATGCTGTGGTCAAAACACATGGATCAAACATCAAAACTAGAGACGTCTTAAACATTCCTTTCATGACATAGTGATCGACTGACTGCACTTTCTGTAAAGCCCAACATCAGATTATAGCGGAGAAACATATTTGTGAATTGAGAAGATGTACACTTGCTCAAATTATAGAAACGGTAATGCAGAAAAAGTAAAATGGTTGCAGATTAATTAGGCACAATGAAATTATGTTCAGGCCAACTTTTTTTCTGCAACTAGTCTCCCATACATAATTAATAATTCTACTTCAATTTTCGCCGCAACTGCTTTGGCCACATTACATTAAATGCAGAAAATCAAAATGAACAAAGTTCAGAGCATGTTAATATTTTGAGCAACTTAAAGCACAGCAAAAGAGACATCTCAAACGAGGTTTAGCATTATGCACTGCTATAACGCATTAGCTGTGTTGCTATAATGCATTATGTACCTCTGTTCTCAATTAAGTTAATACTTGAAGCAAAGCCGAAGCAGAGGAGACACTGCACCAGCGTTTGTGTGAGCTTATAACAACCTATGTCATGTTTTGCGAACTAAATTACATGAGCATGAATGATCTTTCGACAGCTGCTGATGAAAAAAAAAGTGAAGAACTCAAACTACTGCAAAAATGTCTATAACCCCACATCCAGGTACCAAACTGAGATTTTGAACTCTGCAGAAAAGTGAACTCTTGCTACCAATGCATCTTACAAATATAATTGAGTCCAAAAAAGTATGCAAAAATTGGAAAAAAGCCACAATCTATTCTTTCAATTAACAAGACTTTTGAAGTCTACCCTTCTGGTGTACAAAAACAAGGCAACTCTATCACATTCACATGTTTAAAAAAGAATTTTACCAAAAGAATTTTACCAAAATTTTCCAGATCTTTCAAAAAAAAGTACAACTTAGACACATCGTGTCTTATATGTAAAAGTTCCATTTATAAAAAACAAGGTTCATTCGCTTGTGACACTTGTAAAGCTGGTGTACATGTCGGGTGTGCTTTGTTATTGCCTCGTGAAATAAGGCATAAGTATGACAAGCACCCTATGAGAATAAGTTACCACCCGGCTGAAAATCATAAAAGTGAATACTTTTGTGAAATTTGTGAGAACCCATTAAATCCAGAGAAGTGTTTCTACCACTGTTATGAGTGTGCCTGGTCAATCCATACTTTTTGTGCACCACACATACTTCAATCTGAAACATCTGTATCAAATTATAATGTCTCCTATCGTCAAGGACGACCTTATCCGTATGTGAATATAAAGTTTGGGGGTATTCACAAGTTTGAACGTCGTCACCCGCATCCTCTCTCGTTTGTTCAAGGGATTGAGAGCGATGGTCGATGCACCCAGTGTAGAAGAGCAGTGAAATACAAACTGATTTTAAAATGTCAGAAATGCAAGTTTGTAATTCATTTAGATTGTTGTCGGCGCAGCAATTGGAGGAATGATGAAATTGTTGAGGAGATCTGATTCCATCCGATGGTTTGGTTTGGTTTGAAATGAAAGAGGAGGCCACGTGTCAGCAATGCTACATTATCATGGTTTATATAATTACTATCATGTACTTATCTTCTTTTAAATTATATAAAAGTGTGTACAAATTGTTTGAGAGTTGAGACTATATAATATACAAAGTGATTGTGGGCCCTTTTCTCAAGTATTTACTATTATTTCTATTTCTATGATTGTGTTTTCTTTATAAAAATTCTAACGTTGTGTTCTCAAGTTGGGTTGGGAAGTAAAATAAAAGTAAAGTATTGAAAGTCATACTATTTTGCATTAAAAACTTTCACCACACTTTTGGGGTGAAAGACAATTTTACATCATTTTCATTTCTTTACTCTCACTTGATTTACTTTACTTTCATTTTTTTCTTGAGAACATAGTGTAAGGCTACTAGGCAAGGCAAGCATTTCTTTACCATACACATCAGCGCCACATCAGCTTTTTCTCTCCTCTATCTTCCCTTCACCACTCTTCACCTTTTAGAGGGCAAGGGAACCATCATCACCTTTGACTTCACCTTTAATTAAATACCTACTTTGTAAAAATATGTTAGTAAATTTAGTGCACTTGAGGGATCAATTCACACCTGGGAATGGGTTTGGAGGTATGGAGTATACACCCATTTGGTCACTGAATCCCCTGACTCAATAGTGGTTATGTTGTGAATCTGCTGCTAGTTGATTCAGCTGCTAGTGTGTTTCCACTGATGTGTTAACGTTACCACTGCAAGGGTTATTGTTTCCACTGCAAGGGTTTTGTTTCCACTGCAAGGGTTTTGTTACCACTGCAAGGTTGTTGTTACCACTGCTAGTGTTAACATTACCACTGATAGTGATAATGTTTCCACTGATAACCACTGATCCTATAATTATGGAAATTATTATGATATAATTAATGGGCCGTTAATTATACATAATACCATGGGCTAGGGTTTGAGTATTCTCTATTATAAATAGAGATCACATCATTATGCATGAGAGTAAGTTATCATACGATATACAAAACACAAAACCCTAAACACTTCTATACGCATCTGGTTCTTGGTTTGTGCCTAAAGCAAGAACATCACTTGGTCTTATCCCATAGAGATATTCGTGTAACCCAGGCATAGGGTCGAATAGTTTCTATTGGAAAGTGATACCACGATTTCAAGTGAATATCCGGTACCTTCATTGATTATCTTAACCCTAATCTGGAACTGTTTTGCAGCTAAACAACCAACAATCAATAGAAACTATTAGTGATAATCAATGGCTGCTGCTATGAGACAAATGGCTGCTAACTTTTCCAAGTTGGAAAAGTTTGAAGGTGTGGATTTCAGAAGATGGCAAAAGAAGATGCACTTCTTATTGTCAAGTATGAATGTGGTGTATGTTCTCACGACTGAGATTCCAGAAGATCATGGAGATGATGCTACTATGGATCAGATGAGGGCAAGGAGCAAGTGGGAGAATGATGACTACATATGCAGAGGTTTAATTCTCAATGGTATGTCTGATTCTCTATTTGATATTTATCAGAATGTTGAAACTTCTCAAGAACTATGGGATTCCTTGGAAGCCAAGTATATGGCTGAGGATGCATCAAGTAAGAAGTTCCTTGTAAGTAATTTTAACAATTACAAAATGGTTGATTCTAGACCTGTCATGGAACAATACAATGAACTTCTTAGTATACTTGGTCGATTCACACAACACAAGATGAACATGGATGAGGCTATTTCAGTCTCTTGTATCATCGATAAACTACCTCCTTCTTGGAAAGAATTCAAACATATGCTTAAGCATAAGAAGGAGGAGTTAACTCTTGTTGAGTTGGGCAGTCACTTGCGCATTGAGGATTCACTCAAAGCTCAAGACATTGACAAGCCAAAGAGTAGCACTGCTACTGGTCCATCAGTTGTCAATATGGTGGAGCATAACAACTCTACCAAGTACAATGACAACAAGGGCAAACGTAAGCATCAAGATAACACCAAATCTGATCTTAACAAGAAACCTAAGGTGACTTGTTGGAAGTGTGGGAAACCTGGACACTTCAGGAAAGATTGCAAGGGTGGTAAAATTGGAAACAAATCCAATGGATCAGGCACAAGTGGAGGGAATGGTAACACCAATTCTCTGAAAGGTCAGAATGTATTTAATAAGTCTTTTAAGATTTATTATGTCACATATATATCTGATATTTACTTTGTGCAGGATGATGATGTTGCTTGGTGGGTTGACTCTGGAGCTACAATTCATGTGTGTAAAGATAGAAGCTGGTTCAAGACCTACAAGTCAATGAATGATGGTTCTATTCTTCACATGGGAAATGAGTCAACTGCCCTGGTGCATGGAAAAGGATGTGTTGAGTTGAAGTTTAGTTCTGGAAAGAGTGTTTCTTTATTTAATGTTTTACATGTTCCTGATATTAGAAAGAATTTGGTTTCTAGTAGTGTTTTAAATAATTGTGGTTATAAACAGGTTATTGAATCTGATAAGTTTGTTTTATCTAAAAATGGTGTGTTTATTGGTTTTGGTTATTTATGTAATCAAATGTTCAGACTTAATATTGTTCATGATAATATTGATTCTGCTTTTATATCTACATCTAAACTTTATGATTCAAACCTATGGCATGCAAGACTTGGCCATGTACATTTTAAAAGAATGCAAGATATGTCTAAGGATGGGTTAATTCCAGCCTTTGATGTGAACACTGAAAAGTGTAAAACTTGTATGTTGAACAAGATAACTAAGAAACCTTTTCAAGGAGTAAAACGTGAAACTAAAGTTTTGGAGTTAATTCACAGTGATCTTTGTGATTTACATGCTACTCCCTCTTTGGGGAATAAGAAATACTTTGTGACTTTTATTGATGATGCTTCTAGGTTTTGTCATGTTTATTTATTACATTCTAAAGATGAAGCATTAGATAAATTTAAAGTATTTAAAACTGAAGTTGAATTGCAACAAAGTTCCCTGATCAAAAGATTAAGGACTGATAGGGGAGGTGAGTACATGGATACTCTGTATTTTCAGTCTGTTGGTATAATCCATGAAACGACTGCCCCTTATACTCCTCAGCAAAATGGTATTTCTGAAAGGAAAAACAGGGTGCTGAAGGAGATGGTTAATTCCATGTTGTCCTATTCAGGGCTGAGTCAAGGATTTTGGGGTGAAGCTATGTTAACAGCTTGCTATTTATTAAATAGGGTTCCCAACAAAAGGAACAAAGTTACCCCTTATGAACTTTGGACTAAAAAGAAACCTAACCTTAATTATCTTAGGATATGGGGTTGTAGGGCTGTTGTAAGACTCCCTGATCCAAAGCAGAAAACTTTGGGTGAAAGAGGCATTGAATGCATCTTTGTTGGATATGCTGAGCATTCCAAGGCATATAGGTTTTATGTTATAGAACCTAATGAGTCTGTTTCAATTAACTCAATAATTGAATCAAGGGATGCACTCTTTGATGAGAACAGATTCTTATCTATCCCTAGACCAAGTCAAAGGATTCCAAATGGAACCAATGACAATGGTGTTTCAGAGGTTTCTACTGATGAGGTTCCTGCTGATGAGGTTCCTGCTGAGGTTGTGGAACAACAACCTGAACCTGAGCTCAGAAGGAGCAATAGGGTGAGGACTCCAAAGACATTTGGACCTGAGTTTCAATTATACTTAATTGAAGGTACAAGGAGTGAGGTCTCTGACCAATACTCCTATTGCTTCATTGTGGAGGATGATCCCAAAACATTTGAAGAAGCAATGAAGTCCCAGGATGTTGCTTTCTGGAAAGAAGCAATTAATGATGAGATGGACTCCATCATGGGCAATAACACTTATGTGTTGACTGATCTACCACCTGGTTGCAAACCTTTAGGTAGCAAATGGATTTTCAAAAAGAAAATGAAGGTAGATGGAACTGTTGAAAAGTTCAAGGCAAGATTAGTTATTCAAGGCTTTAAACAAAAGTCAGGAATAGACTATTTTGATACTTATGCTCCAGTGGCACGTATCAGTACCATAAGATTGCTAATTGCTTTGGCATCAATTCACAATCTGATTATTCATCAGATGGATGTGAAGACAGCTTTCTTGAATGGTGATTTAGATGAGGAGGTTTACATGAACCAACCTCAGGGCTTCATCATGCCTGGCAATGGAAACAAGGTGTGTAAACTGATTAAGTCTCTTTATGGACTAAAACAGGCACCTAAGCAATGGCATCAAAAGTTTGATGAAGTGGTTTTGTCTAGTGGTTATTTACTTAATCAAGCTGACAAATGTGTATATAGCAAATTTGATGAATCTGGTAAAGGAGTCATCATTTGTCTATATGTTGATGACATGTTGATCTTTGGCACTGACCAAAATCAAGTTGATCTTACAAAAGAATTTTTGTCATCAAAGTTCTCCATGAAGGATATGGGGGAGGCAGATGTTATCCTTGGCATTAGGATTAAACATGAAAGTAACAAAATTTCTATATCTCAGTCTCATTACATTGAGAAGGTGTTAAAGAAATTTAATTACTTTGATTGTACTCCAGTGAGTACTCCCATGGATACAAGTGAGAAGCTAATGCCTAATACTGGCAAAGCTGTATCTCAACTTGAGTATTCTAGGGTGATTGGCTGCTTGATGTATGCCATGACTTGTACAAGACCTGATATTGCTTTTGCTGTGGGCAAACTGAGCAGGTATACTAGTAATCCTAGTGCTCATCATTGGCAAGCAATTCAGAGGGTCTTTAAGTATTTGAAGAGAACTATGGATTATAGTCTCTCATATACTGGTTATCCTTCAGTATTAGAAGGATACACTGATGCAAGTTGGATCAGTAACACTGAAGACAATTCGTCTACCAGTGGCTGGGTATTCCTACTTGGTGGAGGTGCAATTTCTTGGGCATCCAAGAAACAAACTTGCATTACCAGTTCAACCATGGAATCTGAATTTGTGGCTTTAGCTGCTGCTGGCAAAGAAGCTGAATGGTTGAAAAACTTGCTTCTTGAGATTCCATTGTGGTCTAAACCTATAGCACCTATTTCTATCCGTTGTGATAGTGCTGCTACATTGGCAAAGGCTTATAGCCAGATGTACAATGGGAAGTCTAGACACTTAGGTGTTAGGCATAGCATGATTCGTGAGCTTATCATGAATGGGGTGGTATCTATAGTGTTTGTTAAATCTCAGCAAAACTTAGCTGATCACTTGACGAAGGGTTTGGCTAGAGACTTGGTTTTGAAGTCTGCTAAAGGGATGGGTTTAAGTCCTACTTAGTCACTGAATGCAAGGATACCCAACTCCCTTCTAAGGAAACTTGGAAGCTGAGTTCAATGTGGAAAGCTGATCATTTAGTGGACTGAAGCACATGTATCACAAACATCCCAAGGTTGTGCTTGTTACCTGCTGAAAGGAGGATGAAGTCTTCACTTCTTAATGGTTGATTTTCTTTGAAAAAGTGCTAAGCAGGAGCATGAATTAAAGATGAACCACCTATGTGAATGTTGAAGTTTTGCCGCTTCAGGAAGCTTTGGACTTTTAGCTTTTACAACATTTATGAATTGGATATGGACACATGGCTTATATAGTGTCAGGAGTATTTTAGTGTTTGAAAACTTGTGTGTATTTATCATCAGTTATTCAAATGGGTTGAAGGGTTCAATTCTTAGAACACCCTGATTCTCGAATATTTGAAAGTATATGTACTAATGTGGAAATTCAATCCTCAGGATATTTTCATTTATGCACTTGTTTTGTTTTTGTGTTTGATTTTTCATGCAAAGGTAGTGAACTAAATTTGGGGAGGATTGTTAGTAAATTTAGTGCACTTGAGGGATCAATTCACACCTGGGAATGGGTTTGGAGGTATGGAGTATACACCCATTTGGTCACTGAATCCCCTGACTCAATAGTGGTTATGTTGTGAATCTGCTGCTAGTTGATTCAGCTGCTAGTGTGTTTCCACTGATGTGTTAACGTTACCACTGCAAGGGTTATTGTTTCCACTGCAAGGGTTTTGTTTCCACTGCAAGGGTTTTGTTACCACTGCAAGGTTGTTGTTACCACTGCTAGTGTTAACATTACCACTGATAGTGATAATGTTTCCACTGATAACCACTGATCCTATAATTATGGAAATTATTATGATATAATTAATGGGCCGTTAATTATACATAATACCATGGGCTAGGGTTTGAGTATTCTCTATTATAAATAGAGATCACATCATTATGCATGAGAGTAAGTTATCATACGATATACAAAACACAAAACCCTAAACACTTCTATACGCATCTGGTTCTTGGTTTGTGCCTAAAGCAAGAACATCACTTGGTCTTATCCCATAGAGATATTCGTGTAACCCAGGCATAGGGTCGAATAGTTTCTATTGGAAAGTGATACCACGATTTCAAGTGAATATCCGGTACCTTCATTGATTATCTTAACCCTAATCTGGAACTGTTTTGCAGCTAAACAACCAACAAAATATACCCTACTAAATACTCCACACACACTCTCACACAAAATAATTAAAGTAAAAAAGGTACACATGGGCCCAAGTTTTTTGCTTTTACATTTGGTGATGCCTTCACTGAATATTGTTTTGGGTTGTGTGCTTGGACGGTGAAGAATGGTGAGGGGCAAAGGAGTTAATTGGTGATGTGAGCCCATTTGGTGATATGATCACCTCCTTGCCTAGTAGCCTAAAATGAACATGTCAATCTACCTACGTTTTCCGACAAAAAGCGACCGGACGGCACGAGCGCCACACTGTGGCTCGTGTTTTCGAGTCATGAACAGTCGTGACCAACCGAAATGGTCCAGAAAAACGCTTCCGGACGGCTCCACATGCGGCTCGATCACTTTTTCCTGTCAAATGGTCCTGTTTATTACTATTATTATTATTTTTTTCTTCTTTCTTTTGTGAGTAAACCTAGTAAAAGGGTGTATGGCTGTTTAAAGTGTTTGGTTTTGAGCGAGTGTTGGAAATCATAAGTGAGATGGTATGATCTGTCTGCATTTGGTATTCTTGTTGTTGATGTTCTTGCAGCTCATTATTAGATTATTACATTAATACACTTGCGTTTAATTTTTAACCTGATTCTATCCAACATAATTTTATGCTTGTACCAAGGGATGTATGACTCGTGCTCATGAGATGGGTTTATTGTGCTCTTACCTAAAAAAATTTGAACTTCATTGCATCAGTACAACAACGCTACACATTTTTTATGCTCTGCATTGCATCAGTACAGCAATTCTACACATTAGATGTTCATGAGTTGCAACATAATTACTTCAATATTCACCACAACTGTTTCGCCACATTACATTAAATGCATAAAATAAAATGAACAAAGTTCAGAGGATGTTAATATTTTGAGCAACCTAAAGCACAGAAAAGGAGACATCTCAAACAAGGTTTAGCATTATGTACACTGCTATAACGCGTTAGCTGTGTTGCTATAATGCATTATGTACCTCTGTTCTCAATTAAGTTAATACTTGAAGCAAAGCCGAAGAAGAGGAGACAATGCACCAGCGTTTGTATGTGCTTATAACAACCTATGCCACATTTTGCGAACTAAATTACATGAGCATGAATGATCTTTCAGACAGCTGTTGATGAAAAAAAAAAAGTGAAGAACTCAAACTACTGCAAAAAGGCACAATCTATTCTTTCAATTAACAAGACGTTGAAGTCTACCCTTCTGGTGTACAAAAACAAGGCAACTCTATCACATTCACATGTTTAAAAAAGAATTTTACCAAAATATCAGAAGGCAATGGCACCTCTGGCCGAACCAACCGTGTAGTAAAAGAATATAATAAGCATAATAATACACATAACACAACTAAAAGGCAATATCATCTTTTGACTTGAGAGAAAGAAAATCACTCCTTCTTTCACCTCCTTTCCCACTGCTTCTAAAAAAAACGCAGAGCTGGTTTTGGTCATAATAGCTTTTGTGGAAAACTGATGGAGTGTCAAAAAAACCAATGTGCCGCCTGAATATTGACATCTTATCACTGCACAAAAAACAGCACAACTTATGAGCATTATGTCACATTTCTTCAGAAAGTAAACCGATTAGGTTTTCCTGTTGGTTACCCGGGGAGGGTGACTTTTTTTTTACTCAGATGTAAGTGGCCTAACTGGGTATCCCGTGACCGTTTCCCACCCCCTTCCCTGGCCACCCCCAAATGGATATCAAACTGATATATTGAGCGAGCAAAGTACCCATATCCCACTTGGGCAGATTTAAGATTTTTAGTTGCATTTCTAGGCAATTCTCCTCACTCTAAAATAGCAATTACTTTACTAAATATGTTAACAACTTCAGAAGTTTACATGCACCATAAAAGTCTATAATCTTGGCGGGTAGTTGGGTAAATTTATCACATCCCTTGCAACTATAAGTATTGGTATTTTAGATGGAAGGCTTATACTACATAAGTGAGTATAACTTGGAAATAAATAAATAAATAAATAAATGCTTGGTGCATTTATAAATGTGTTTAAAATATGGAAAGCATATTTAGATAGAGTTGCATTTTCTATTTTAAAAAAGTGGGAAGTGCAAGAGAAAATTGCAGATAACTAGAAATTATAGTTTTGTAAATCTTGGTAATCAGTTGGATTACTGAGTTTTCTATTTCCAAGAAGACAATTGCTGAAAGAGCCAAAGAGGTCACTTTGTACACATTTTAAATTTTTCAGTTTCCATTGAAAAATTTCCCAGAAAAGAGCCTCATCTTATCAAAACTATTCACACCCTTAATGTCTAGCATTCATTGTTTTCTATTTATTTCTATGAAATGAAAACAGATTTAAAAATATTCTTCATTCAGATGTTATCTTTTAGGCTTTTTCATTGTCAAAATACGTATAATTTATAATTTGTTCTTCAATTTAGTTGATTACTCTTTTCATGTTATCATTTTCATTGTTTCAGAAATCATGAATATATAAGTATGCCATTGATCAATCTTTTTCTTTGCATATGTAATGAAAAATCTGAATGCTGAATGCGAATTTTATCTATTTTGCCAACAATAAAATGCAACTAGAACCATACCTCTTTCTGGCTCTTGTTTGGAAGGTCACAAGCATCGCCTTTTACTCGATAGGAAGAACAGCATCGAGGTTCTTCTGAAGTAACCAGCCTCTTGGATAAGCAAGCCCATGCGCTTCCAAATGAAGATGCCAGTTCATGATTTTAGAACATCCGGAAGGAGTCGCTTCCATTTGACTTTCATCTTCCACCAACTGTTCTATAAAGGTAGTCTCCTGAAATGTAACAGTACGAGTAAACAAACAGTAAAAATTAAATCCCAAACTTTAAATAAATGACAATTCCCTGAATTAATTTATACAATTACCTGGAATCCCTCTTTGACGGTGTCCATTTGACGAATCAAAGCTGAGCTGCGTTTTCCCCATCTCTTTGGATCCCACAAGATGGTGCTATTGAATGCGAATCCTGACATGTCAACATGAAATCTTCTGAGCCTTTTACTCTTCTCATTTGTGTGCCACCCAATCACTTGACTTCCATTGCAAACCGGACCTTCCAAAGTGGCCTTGTTTTTGCTTTGTGCAACCATTGCAACTGGCCAAGTGCCAAACCGACTGCAGTCAAACATAGAACAACATCTTAGTGTCTAGACAAACACGCAGCGATGGATGAAAACATGGACAAATTTCTTCTTGAATTGGTGCTTAAGTAAACACCATTTTGCTAAGCAATATGGATAAATTCTTTTACAAAATGGCAAGTCATAGAAAATCCAACATGTAACACGTTACACGCTATATTCGGTGACAAGATAAAAATTATCAGGCATAAACAGAAAACAAGACTGCCACTTTGAGGTCTGCGAGCCATTAGGAGCCTGGAGGCCCTGGATGCACGGATTTACCAATAGGTCAATCAGAATATAACAAGTAGAAGATAAGCAATCTCAACCTTTCTTGTATAGGCAAAAGTAAGCGGAATTTATACTAAAAAAAGGATTGTTTGCATTACTAAAATTTACATATATTTTTTACTCTGAGATCTATCCCAACATTTCCAGAAGAAACCATTAAGCTCTGGTTGAAAGATGCAACATACATCAAAGATTATCTCTTCATATTCTACTACTATTGCTAACGTGATAGGCAAAGTGCTACTAATCGGATGGTCTGGAATTTATACTTTCCCCGCCCCATTGTAAAACCTCAACAATTATAATAAGTTACTATTTCTTTCAATCAGATAGACAACAAGAGAATACAGCTCTGTCACTTGATCGCTCAAATCGACAAACAAACGTGCAAGCAGCTTCAGCCTTTTCAATTCACAACTTCATATTTGACACAGTACCCGCAATGCAATTTCAATCTTGCGAATAAGAAGATATTAATTTGATGTAACATAAAGATAAATATATTGCACGTGTCTACACTGCTCGTGCACTTGCTCCTAATTTACAACTCTTAAGCTACCTACTAATAATAAGTATCCAACATAAGAAACAGAACGTCGACATTATTAGATGGTAAAATCAGCAAAAAAGCAGTACGTACCTGATATCTCTCAACACCTCAAACAGCTCAAGCGAATAAACATTATCATCATCGGCAAAATAAACAATCCCGTCAAGCCTATGACGCTCAATATGCTCAAGCGCAGTATTCATCCGTCAAGCCAAATGGCGATACATAATCCCCATCCCTCTCAAAACATCCGCCGTCTCCGTAGAATGGAGCGAGTGTTTTCTAATCTTGAAGATGAAGAAGTGGTTGAGGGTAATGGGGCCACAAGTTTATAATTTAAAACAAATGAAAGTTTCATGTATTCTTTGGTGTTATTGTGCTTGACTAGTATAGGTCTTGATGTTATCCAATTCTATAGAGTGACCAGTGACGTGTATATGACATAAGAGTATTTTTTTTTTAAGGTATTTATATTAAAATGTTTAATAATGGTACCACTAAGAGCATAAGGTATGGTTGTGTTATCGTTGTCGCCGTTCTAGGTGGCACCCTCGCCGAGCTCGCCGCCACACCATCGTTGGCTCGCCGTTGTTCGCCGAGCATGTTCTCTTCGTCTACACGACGAAGGAAAACACTGACAAACTATGAGTTGGAGGGGGCTAAGAAGGAAGTAAACGTTTTATAAAATTGAGTTTTACCTTTTTTCTTTTCTGTTTTTGGTTCCAATTTTCTAGTGTGTGTGTGTGACTGTGTGTACGAGTGGAGAAGAAGGACCTTTTTTTTTTTTTTTTTTTTTTTTTTTTTTGTGAAATTTCGGCCAACTGGATTTGTGGAAGTGGGCTGGATTAAAATGGCTACAGTACACCGACAAAAATGTTAATCTGTTGGTAGTTGTTAAATACTGTAATTCTTAGCTATAAGGTTGTCAATTTAATCCATAAATCAGTTTAATAAAAAAATGTTATTATTATTATTTGTATTATTTGAATGAAATAAATTTATTTTATTTAATGAATTGAATAAAAAAAAATAAAGGTGTAAGTGGTGAGGCCCGAATGAAAAAATTGAGGTTAGTTGTTTAGTGAGGGGGGTTTTGTTGTGAAAAGGTGTTGGGTGATGTGACACACGTGGAGCCCGAATGAAGAGATGAAACTCTTCATCCACACCTGATGCTCTAAGTTATCTTTTTCTTATCTAAGTTTGTTACTTTTTCGTGTATGAAAGAAGTCATCAAAAAAAAAAAAAAAAAAAAAAAAAAAAAAAAAAAAAAAAAAAAAAAGTATACTATAGACAGCATGGCCCGTGCGATGCACGGGCTTTGTTAAATATAGAGAACTATCGGTTTCGCAATGGTTATGTGTATTTAGTTATTAGATGGTTAGTTTTGATATTGGTTAGCCGATTAAACCAAGGAAGTTTGTGTAACCAAGCTTTTGTAAATAGGTGCACGGGCTTTATTCACCATAAAGGATCATCGGTTTTGCAAGGGTTATGTATACTTAGTTATTTTATGCTTAGTTTTGATCAGGGATGCTCAACTAAATAAATGAAGTCTTTTTAAGTAAGTTTTTGTAAACATATTTTTTTTCAAGAAGAAAAAGTATCAAATACATGAGTGACACAAACCTAGGCAAAACTAATAGCTATATAACTCTTCACTTAGAAAAGTATACAATATTGCTTGAATATGAGTTGTCATTAATAATCACCCCTAATACACAACTAATAGCTATATAACTATTTACTTAGAAAAAATATATAATATCACTCGAATATGAGTTAGCATTGTTTCGTAATAATCTCCCCTAATACACATAATATGAGTTATCCTTGTTTTGTAATAATGGTACATAAATCTTGAACCTCATGTATACTCGTTCGGTGCTCAACTATTATGTTACTTCGAATTACCTGATTTAGTAAGATGTAAAAAGGTATATTCAACACGACATTCTATCCCGTGAATTGTGGTTCTCTTATAGTATTAAAATATGAGTGATCCTTATTTCGTAATAATCATAACTAAATCTTCAAGCTCTCATACATTTGTTTAGTCGCCAAGTATTTTTTACTCCTCAACTATTATGTTTTAGTCCTCAACTATAATATTTTATAAGAGCATCAACAACTTCCAATAGTAAAGAAATTGTTATTGTACATATTATTTCAAATGTGTCTAAAAATGCAGCCACTTAGAAAAAGAGTTGATTAAGGCGTACGTAACATAAAAATGTTTGAAAAATAAAAGTTGTTTTGTACGGAGTACTAAACACACTAACAATATCATTAACCTATATATATCATCAAATATATGATGATAAGAACTCTTCTCTATTAGCCTCTATTGTTTACTTTTTATTTGTAACCAATGTTAGGAAGCTCAAAGGGTTATTAGACTTAAATTATAGTTCGGAGGTTAATGTGTGGAATAAGGTAACGACAACATTTGATCTCTCTTAAATTAATGCATTTAATCAAGCCATTACTCACCCAAAACTCAAAATATATATACTACTATAGTATATAGTCATTATGGCCCAACGTTCAATATCCATGATACATATGTCTCAATTTCCTCAAACATTAGTTGAGATTTAGTCCTTCCACTTAACTTTTTCAAAAGGTCAAAAAACGACGTTCGTGGCCAACCTCATGTTTTGCATCTTTTTGGTTCTATCTCTCTGTCTCTTAAAGTATTATAATACTCCAATTATTTTCTACACAAATTTAAGCCAGCCCACACTTTTATGAATTGGGTGGTTCTTTAGCTAGCTTTTCTAAAGTTGATACCACTCTCACAGTCTCACTTGAGTTCTTTCATAACTATATACATAAGTAATTACTAACCTTTTCAAAAGAAGCTTATCCACACATCTGTTAGTGAAACTAACATAGCCATGGAGTTAACTCTATGCATTAACTGGGGATGAGCCGGAACGACGAAACATATCTAGGATATTCAAGTTTTCTAGGTTTTTTTGTCTTGTAAGGAGTCTTTGCTAAATTCAGTGTTTTTATTAAGAAAATTAAATTAATGATCTGAAGTATGTTTTACTCCATGCATTCTGCCTAGTTTAATGCTCGCATAAAATATGACATTTAAATTTTAGCTTTTTGAAGAACTTTGCACTTGTTCAGGTTTTTCATACTAATGTTCAAACAACAATGTTACCATTTTGTGCTCCCTGTTACCATTTAATATAAGTACGTGGAAGTGTGGAACCATCATATAGGCATACAACATGTTACCATTTTTTGCTCCTTGTTACCAACAAGTCATTGAGTTGGATAATTGCAACGTTTTTAAGTCATATGATTTTTTCTACAATTGCAAAAGTTTCTCATGTTTCAATATGGTTACATTGTCGTGAACATATTCGAAGTTTTATAAATGATCAAAATGAAATCTTTATGTAGTCATCTCTTTTTCCCAATATATTTGCTAAACGCCACTTATTTTGGTGATATTTGAAATTTTATGTACGGAATAATAATGGAATATTAATAAATTCATTAATTGTTTCACTTAGTTATGATCTTTTCTTACGACGATATTGAAATTTAAGCTGCTTTCTCAATTTACAAATTAGTGTTTAGTCACTTAATTATGATTTTAATAAAATATGGGCGAGATTTTATTTTTTTTTAACAAAGATTTTCACTTCAAATAGCTTAACTTTGGCTCCAGTAGGTAAAAATTAATCCTTAAGTATTCCATTAACAAATTTTCTAAGGTGTCAAAAGTTTTAAGCTTTGAAACAACAAATGCCGTACCACGTGTATTTGCTTGTAAAATATATATTCTATTAAGAAAATATAAGAGAAGAAAAATCGAAAGTCTATTCGTGCAAGTCTTTGAAAAGATATGTTGTATCAAAATACTTTTGGATAGCAATTTTGTTAGTCAAATAATTCCGGCAGTCCATTTATTTCAGCCCAAATCACATTTGTTAGCCCAATCCAGATGAAATGAATACCCGGTTCAATCCAATCAAGACCCAAATGATATAACTTGTGAATACCTGTTATTTCATTTAACCTAAAACTCATACTTTGTATAATCCGCCCCCTCCATTATACCTCTTACCTACCTTATATCTCTTTCATCAAACCGATCAAAATCAAAACTATCCGTTCATCAGATCTTCTTCAAAACTAATCTTTTGATCTTCTGATGATAGCCAAGCACCAAACAACTTAAAAACTCCTTTCATATAGTACAAAGATATATCAAAATCACAAACACAAACACAACCGTACACTAACCTTATCTTCCTTTTGATTCGGTTCTACATGTATTATTACTCTTGTATTGTCACAACCGAATCAAAAGGAAGGATGAAACTGGCAGTTTTGTTCTTTCTTACAACGATTCGAATAGTAAAAAGAAGTTAAACTTCTTATAGATCGATAATGATCAATTTTTTTCTTCGTGTTTATGATTTTGACGTCTAAAAAGCTATGGTGAGACACGAAAGAAAAAAAATCTGATATCTTTAAATATTTTGTTATCATTTCGAGTCTTGGTTTGGTTGTGGGTGAATGATTGTGACATGAGGAGGATGGGAATAGGATAGACAGGTGTTTGTGGACTGTTTTGGCTTGGCAGCAGTAGACGTAGGAGATAATAGTTGATATTGTTGTAATGTTTTGGATTGTTAACGTGGGTGAGTTAATGGGTTATGTTACTGTCGATGGAGATGACTAAGATAGGTTGTTATTTATACTCATAAAAAACTCTTATGAAATGTCGTTAATTATTTGTGAGCAACTGAAAAGATGTATTTACACTGTAGGTGGTTCGTATACTCGCAGTAATGAGGCTCTTTCCTGGGTTTAATGTATATTTATGCAACATTGAACTTTTATTGATGATATATATTTATGCAACATTAAAACCTCCAAGTAGCTTTAAAAGAAGCTTCACAATAAGCTTGAGCTGGACGAAATTTATGAGCTTAAACTTCATATTTGAGTTTCTTGGCTTGTAACATAAATGCTCACATTCAATATGGAAACTCATTTTTTATATATATATAGATATAGATTCAATTAAGTTGGTGTTGATCCTTCCGGTAGCAACGGCTAGTGTGGAAAGAATATTTTCAGCAATGACCTGTGTGAAGTAACCGACCCGAAAAACCAGGTTGAAACCGACCCGAAAACTGCCGGACAAATTTTTATTTTTTGAGAAGTTTTCTTTGTAGCAAGTCGAGTGCACACCCTATGTTGAAATCCTAGATCCCCCACTGGAGCTAAGCCTAGTAGGAAGCCAAGTAAGAAGAACAATAGGCAGGTGTAGATGGATCTGCGCCAGGTGCGAAGGGGGATCCTTTACGGGGTTTATCGATGAAGGTGCGAACGCCAACGCCGAATGTGGCGAATCGGGAAGTTTGAGTGTTGTGTTTGTGTGAGGGTGAGTTGAGTGAAAATGGACTAGTGTTTCCACCTCCACCGTTTTTTTTTTTTTTTTTTTTTTTTTTTTTTTTTTTTTAAGTTATGGGTTTTGTGTTCATCATGTTCTTCATTTTGGAATAAAAATAAATTTAAATTCAATAGAAAATTAAGGGAGAGAAGATGAGGGTATATTAGTCATTTTGCATGTCATTGATCGAGGGACATAATTTGTAAGAAAAAATGAACAGTAATGAAATTTGCAAAAATAAAACAGTAATTAGGTACATAATTTGCAATTTACCCTTTTATAGATGGTTTGGAGAATCCATTGAGGTATTCAAGTTGAATGATTCCACACAAAAGTGGGAGAAAATAGATGGTTTGGGAAGGCACATTATTTACGTTTGTGGTAAAACATGTCTATATGTATGTTTGCAAAATTAGCTGTAAGCCAATATATTTGTCGTCACTGCATTTTTGTCATTGCCACAGAATTAGTGACCATTACAAAATGTGGTCATTAAGTTGTCACAAATGACAAGTATTAGTGATGACAAATAATGGTCACATAGTCCCTAATCCGTGAATATAATATTTTCAGTGAACTATTAAGTTGCCGAGTTAGACTAGAGACTAAAATTTTAAACTAAAACCCTAACCCCTAAATTTTAAAGACCAAATATTAGTGGTCACTAGTTTTTGAAATTAGAGACCAAGGTTGGTGGTCACTGATTTATAAAATATTGAGACAATAAATAGTGCTTACATAAACCGTAACCCCTAAACTAAAACCCTAACCCCTAAATTTTAAAGGCCAAATATTGGTGGTCACTATTTTTCAAATTAGAGACCAAGGTTTGTGGTCACTAGTTTTTGAAATTAGAGACAAAGGTTTGTGGTCACTGATTTATAAAATATTGAGACAAAAAGAGTGGTCACATAAACCCTAACCCCTAAACTAAAACCTTAACCCCTAAATTTTAAAGACCAAATATTGGTGGTCACTATTTTTCAAATTAGAGACCAAGGTTTGTGGTCACTAGTTTTTCAAATTAGGGACCAAGGTTGGTGGTTACTGATTTACAAAATATTTAGACAAAAAGAGTGGTCACATAAACCCTAACCCTTAAATTTTAAAGACCAAATATTGGTGGTCACAAGCTTTTTAAATTAGAGACCAAGGTCGGTAGTCACTAGTTTTTCAAATTAGAGACCAAGGTTGGTGGTCACTGATTTACAAAATATTGAAACAAAAAGAGTGGTCACATGAACCCTAACCCTTAAATTTTAAAGACCAAATATTAGTGGTCACTAGTTTTTCAAATTAGAGACCAAGGTTGGTGGTCACTGATTTATAAAATATTGATACAAAAAATAGTGCTCACATAAACATTCGCCTCTATATTTTATACCATAAAATTTAGAGGTTGTTTGGTTGGTGGTCACACAACTATTTATATTAGAAACTAAAATTAGTGTTTATTAAATTATGAATTTTACGCAACATCACAAGTCGATTAGATTGAGATTTTTTAAAATATCAGCAAAGTAAATAACTAAAATGAATTCACATACATATAAAATAATACAAAAATTTCAAATCAATAAAAAATATATTTAAACTTGTTCAATTTAAAAACCAATTAAAAAACGACAATGCGTCAGTATTCAGTATTAAAAAACGACAAAGTGATACACTAACAATTTAAGGCATACTCATTACTCGTAAGATTTTATTATATTTTGTACTTTTTTCTTTTATCTAAATAAATTTGATTAAATTTACACTTAAATAAGTGAATAAGTAAAAATATTTACATTTATTTAAATAACTTTTATCTAAATAACTTTATTTAAATAGCCACAACCTCATCACAAACAAACAATCGTTACATCACCACCAGTGAATTTACATCACCAGCCTCTCACCACCACAATCGCGCCTCTCACCGCCGTCTCTCACTACGCATTTCAATTTTATTGTAGATTGGATGTGCAGATCAAGTGTTTGACGAAATGCCTGACTTAGTTGTGTATTTTTTAGTATTTTATTGTTTGTGTAGTTATGAACTAGCTCGTGTGTTGCCTTAAGCTGCTAACTAGTTCGTCCATTTTTAGATTGGTGTTGCCGTAAGCTGCTAACTAGTTCCTGTGTTTAAGTCTTTCGTTTTTAGATTGGTGTTGCCTTAAGCTGCTAACTAGTTCCTGTGTTTAAGTCTTCCATTTTTAGATTTGTGTTGCCTTAAGCTGCTATCTATATATAAGTAGCCGTGAAATAACTAGTACTTTCTTCTTCTATGAAAACAGCGGACGGTGGTCTATCAGATACAATACTAAAAAAAATCACCTGTTGTGTTGTGGTAGTCGAAAGATGGCCATCAAAACCGACCGAATAATGATTTTGTGGATTTGTTACATGCAATGTGGATGTAGCGTGCTGTTGTTGTGGCTCCTGAAACAGCCATTTGTGAGTGTTTTCAACATTGTATGATATCTTATCAGCATACCCCATAATCTTTTGTGGGTTGGTGTTGTATATTGCACCCACACGAACTACTTGTTTTGATTCTTCCTTTATGCCCAACTCTTTATTCTCAATTGTCTGCATATCCTTAATAAAACGACATATGTAAATATGAACTGGGCATATCTTTCGTGACTTCTTTACATTACTGTCATCTGCGCATTCAGCTTTAATTGATGGCTCTGGATGCATACTTTCACCAGGCGTCAAAGATGGTTCTGCTTTTGCAGTTCCTTTGAGATCAGTATCAGTAAACGTTTGTGCTAACTCAAATAATGCTTCAGCTGCTTCTTCCTCCTCTTTCGTTATGACAGATTCTGTTGAGTGTTCGTGTTTCTCCTGCAAAATGTATATATTATGTATGTTTTTAACATAATACTAAGTACGAAAATTAAATCTTTGCGAGTTTTTGAGCCTGAGGTTCCTTAGCAGCTTCTCGATTCTATCTGTTGTGAGGTTAAGGCTGTTTAGTGATGAGGTAAGAGTTTTTATTTCTATTACAGTTGTAGTTTTTCATAGCTGTAGTTTGCTGTAGTTGTGTCAATATTGTCTAATAATGAGCAATGTTGTGTGTACTAGTAGTTTGTTTAATATTATATGTACTTGTGCTTTGGAATGGAAACTTGGCTTTATATTCTCTAGTTGCAATTGGCTGAGAAGTGGTCTGTTACCAATTTTGTTGCATATATAATGCATTTTAGGCTTGATGGAATAGAAAACATAATCAAGTCTAAGACACTCAGCAAGAACCTTCGGTAGACACTGTCATAGAGTGATAGAAGTGCCTATAAAGGATAAATTTGCGCATATTAGATGTAAAGAACATATGTGATAATTGGACATTATGGTGGATGTTTATTTGAAACATCGAAATAACTTGAGACCATCAAAATCACATGTGATTAGGCTTTAAAACACATCTTCATTAAAATTTGGCTCAACTCTTTTCTGGAAATCTACCTCTTCTTGACTCTGTACTTTGCATCACATTATAACAGATGGCTTGTATGCTCCATGCTATGAATTCAAGTATATTGCTGCTATTTTTTGTTTACTGGTAGGATACTGACATACTTAAAGACTGCTCCTTTTGCTTTTATTGTATGCAAGTATTTAGAGGAGCTCTTCTGTTTATTACTTGTGATTTGTTAGGCTGTCCTTGTGTAAACTTACGAGACACATAGTATACCTAATGTGATGCCTTTAAAAGTTAATAAGACCAAATTGTGTGCCTTGTACAGAAGATTGAAGGCTCTAATAGCAAATAATATCAGATACGAACAACTGTTGGATCATTATTGATCTTCAATAGAATGGGCAGCAATGAGAAGTATCTTTACTTGTTTTCACTAATAAATTAATATTATATACAGAAAAAGTTACGAAGTGAAGAAGCTGCTGGTTCGGGTAAACCAGTGGAAATATGTTTGAAAGTGCTGAAGCATGTTCCTGGACATCTAAGAGGATGGTCAGCTCCAAAGAAAGAGATTCTGGCAGTGGAAAATTTAAGGACAACTGTCGAATTAGAAAAGAAGAAATCAGCAGCTTTAGAGGAAGAGGTACGAGTACTCAAAGAGGAGCAAGTCAAAACATCAAAAGTAGCAAGCTAGCTTTAAAGTGAAGCAAGACAAAATGAAGAAAGATATGGGATTAATGATGGAAGAGATAAAGCGTTGTCTGGATTGGTATCTCAAAATTCTGTAAGTTAACATAATATACTGAATCTTAAATCTTACGTTAATATATTGGCTATTTGTTTCAGTTATAGACTTGTAGGGCTGTTTAGGACTTGCTTATTAAGATTAGAAATTACTTACTGATGGTAATTACTTATCCCTGCTCTTTTAAGATTAGGTGTTGCTTATTAGGATTACGGATTGCTTGATGATGCTAATTAGTTATCCTTACTTATTAAGATTAGAAGTTGTTTATTAACATTAGGAGGTGCTTATTAACATTAGAAGTTGTTTACTGATTAAGGATTTCTTTGAACATACTAATCTCTCTTACCTCATATACAGAACATAAGATGTATTTAATCAAGCTTAAGTGCAGAACAAAAGATTAACTTAACTGCTATTTCACATAGAATGAGAAAACTTAAGTGTCAATTGATACTACAGATTCTTGGTTGTCAACTACACCATCAATAGACTCGGACATGTCCAGTGAAACTTCACTTCATCTACCCTGATAGGATTTTCACATTTTTCTGGCCATAAGGCTTCAACTTGGCTTGCCAAATCTTCAGATGGCTTATCAGACTTGTCAACTATCACTTGACATTCTGTCTCATTAATCACAATACTTGTGAGCAGCTCATCTATTGTTGTAACCCCATCTGTTGCCACTTTAACATCAGTTGCCAATTTAGGTTTAAAGTAAATCAGTATGTGATGTTGCACATTAGGATTAGTTTGTTAGCTGAGAATTTAGTTAGTGTTGCGAGAGTATAGGATCTGTTATGACGAGTGGAACTGAGAGGTGTTGACGGCAATTTATTGGAGTTGACATTTTACATAGTTAATTCTAATTTGAAAGCACATTTTACAATGTCTGTATATATACTGGCATATTAGGATTAGTTAGTTAGTTAGGATGCATATTATATATTTATATGATGACCATGTGCAAATTGTTCTCTTGCAAGCTTCCTGCT
Organism: Artemisia argyi; assembly: GCA_030686995.1. Taxonomy (NCBI): domain Eukaryota; kingdom Viridiplantae; phylum Streptophyta; class Magnoliopsida; order Asterales; family Asteraceae; genus Artemisia; species Artemisia argyi. The sequence continues at coordinate 239,900 of CM060700.1, read as the reverse complement.
ATTGTAGTTATTAGAATTCTGATTAATTGGGATCTTGGATTAGCGGAACACATTATAGACTGTTCATCACCACAAGGGTTCTACTTTTTATTTATTTATTTATTTATTTATTTTTTTTTTAAATTATCTAAATCATGGATTTAAGAAATGTAGATGTGACCGTGTTAGAAGAAATGAGAGATTTATGAATTAGCTTAGTTTGCATTTGCTTATTCCAGTGCTTATCTTTGGTTGGATTCTGTTTTTTAGTGGCTTATTAAACTTAGTTAATCTCTTGTTTTACTTAAAACCAGCTCAATTTAGCTTATATAGCTTTAAAATACGAATCCAGTTTATGAAGGAGTGTTTGGGATTTAGGTAGTTTTTAGGCTTAGACTTGCTTGTGGCCATTTGCTGAATTTGCTCTAGGTTTAATCTCATCATAGAAGTAGATTTAAGGTAATTTTAATCAGATACATATTGTTTAGAGATAATTGCATCAGAATTCATAGTTTTAGAAGCTTATATCAGTTCAGTATTGTTCATTTAGGAAAATCTATATTAGATGCATTGTTAGATGTTAAAGTGTACTCATTATAGGTTATCTAAGTTGCATAATATCTGGCATAAGGAACTGATTAGTCAAGTATCTCATTTCCACCCAGTTTCACCCATTGCATCAGTTTTCTTATAATTGCTTCGTATAACTAACTTGTTAGGTAGATTTAGTATAAACTAGATTAGGCTCTTATAGTTGATGTTATTGCTTCTAATTAGCTCGCTACAGGTTATTTAACTTTCTCATTACTTGGTATTGGTAGCTTGTTAGTTTAAAAGTCCATTTGTTCCCATTTGACCCAATTGCATCAATACCATAGTATCTCAATTATGACCCACTTTTACCCAACTGTACTCAAGTCAAGTCATATTATCTTTTTTGACATTTTTTGACACAATCTATCAGTTTGTCTCATATATCTATAGTCCAGAATATGTTTGATCATTGTTGTAAGCTGGATTTATGAACTGATTTGGGTGTTTGGCATTTTAAAAATACCATCCAACTTGATCCCTCTTGTCACCACTCTAAATGTTTCAATGTTCATCACTGTATAAATAGTGGAAGTTTCAGAATGATAGGGTCCTTTAATAACTTATAAAACTGAATGGGTATCCTTTTGATATTTCATGGGCAGATTGGTGAATGGGTCAGAGCTACTTAGACTCGGCGGCAAGTTCTTGGGCAGATTTCATTTTCTGTTGGTGTTGTGTTTTAGATTTCAGATCATATTATTTTGTCTGACTGAGTTTATTGCATTATTTGTAGGGCGACTAAAAGTTTCGTTGGATGCAAGGGCTGTTTGGTACCGAGTTGGATACAAGGGTCGTTTGGTACTGAGTTGGATACAAGGATATGATTCAAGACATGTTTTATCGCTAGTAAACAAGATGTTAAAAACTTGAATATTAGGTTTTTTTTTTTTTTTTTTTTTTTTTCTTTTGTGGTTATATTCGTTTCCTTTGTTGTTCAAAAATTATATGTTAAAAAGAATCTTATGTTTATGCAGTCATAAGTAATATTTGATATTTTTTTCAAATACTTGGTTTTAATTTTTTGTGCAGTTATATATTTTGTGAAATTGCTAAATCGTTTTGTAAATTTGTTTGAGTAAGTGACCACTTTTTGCTTTTAAAAGTAAATAGATGGTGACCACCAGTTGGTCTCTAAATTTAATATGAAGTGACCACACATATCGTCACTAACGGGTGTTAACGGTGAGTTAACAAGTTCGTTATCTTTAACGAATCAGTGACCACTTTAATGACCATTGTTATTTGTCACTATCTATCAATTCAGTGACCACCTTCGACTCTTAGTGACCAAAATTAGTGACCGAATATATCGTCACAATAATAGTGACCACCGTATTATGGTCATTGGTTAGAGACGGATTTTAATTTTTGGTCTCTAATAAAAATAGTGACGGAGCTATAGTGACGAAAAGTGACCACCCAGGTTTTGGTCACTAAAACAGTGTTAGTGACCGATTTTGTACTGATAGTGACCATTTTCGCTTTGTCACTAAATCCAGCTTTTCTTGTAATAGCTGTATGCTGTAAGTTGTAAACTGTAAGCTGTAAACTGCAAAGCTGTTAACATGAGCTACAAGCTGTATCATTCTTTTAATAAAAGTGTTTGGTAAGGTAGCTGTTAAATATAATTATAAGATGTAAAATGATATAAAAGTACATATCTATAATTATAAAAAAAAAATGTTTGGAGGGTATATCAGTAATTTTAAGTTTTAACAGCTCTAAGATGTTTAAAAAGCTTCATGGGTCAGCTTTTCATTTAGGAGCTATTTGTTTAAAATAAAAGCTCGAAGTTAATGTATCCAAACGGAGCTATTATTTTAGAAGAGATTATTTTTGTAACAAAAAGCTAACAGCTCCTCCAAAAAGCTCCTACCAAACAGGCCCTATGTAATAAAGCTAAAACACCGGAAATGGAAAACTAGATTTACTTTCCATGATTGCGTTCAGGGAATGGAATGACCGTGTTTTATTCACTTGAAACATATAGATTATCACTACCACAAAAAGGTCGAATGTACACGCTTATTTTTCCACGCTTTAGAAAATGTGGAGTTTTAATTTGTATTTTTACACACAAATAAGTGTGCATAAAAATACCACAATTATATGTGTGTACGTAAAATTAGTTTACGCTTAAAACTGTGTAGAAAACTTGCACTATATTAAATGTGGATATAAAACTGTGTAGAAAACTTTTAGAAATTTATAAATTATCAACCAAATACTATGAGTCACCAAAGAAAGCGTGGCCAAAAACTTTTATATAAAAACCTAAAAAGAGAACAAAATTGACAATAAAAAGCGTGGACAAAAAACTTTTATATAAAAAACTAGTTATAATGCCCGCGCACGCGCGAGTTTTTTTTAATTTTTTGAATCATATATTTTTATTTATTAAAAAACAAATAATTTAATCTTTATTTTGTTTGATTTATGATGTTTAATTATAATTTTTTATTATTAAAGATAATTATTTAAAAATTTTAATCATATTATTAATTGTATCTTATCTATATTTTTTGTATTTATCTTCTACTTGTGTTAATTGTATCTTATCTATATTTTTTGTATTTATCTTCTATTTTTATTATAGATAAATATAAAATGTTACCTAATAAGAAAATAATTTTTTTTTAAATAAAATTATTACTAAATCAGGTATGAATTGATTTTTTTGAAATACAAAGCGTGTACCTATATATTTTTTTTTTACTACGTGTCATTCGTTTCTAGTTTACTACCACTTTCAGGAATGAATTATATCTCATCTTCTCGGGTGCGTTTGGTATCATGGGAATGAGACTATGATTATGAAAGTAATTAAAGGTGTTTGTTTAAGATGAAGAGTCCATGTATGGATCATATTGAAGGCCCACCATGATTCCAATTGTGATTGATGGCGGCATACCAAACGCACCCTCGATAGTATTTCCCAAATCACTTTCAATAAAATTACAACAATTCCTTTCTATCACTTCCAATTGGATATCTGCTCGAATTTTAAAGTCGTTCACTTTTTTATACTAAATCACTTTATCATTTTCACTTTCTCACTTTTGTTAATTTGTACAAATTGATGCAGTTTTTCATTTTAAATGGGTCCAATTGCAGCAGCTAGGGTTTCAGTTTCGAATCGGTTAAATCGGTCATCGGTCCAATAGCAACAGCTTCGCGTCTAAGGTATAAAACTATTAATATGCGTTTGTTTAAGTATAATAATTTGTGTGAAATTGATTGTTTGACGAAATATGCTTGAGTTATTGATAATCGATTTGATTGATTTGGTCATTGTATTGTTGCTTGTTATAATTGGGGCTAAAGTTAGGGTTTGTTAAATCTGCTTAATAGTGTTGTATGATGTAAGTAACTGTTTTCGGATCTCACGAGTTGAACTTAAGCATTTTTTGGGGATAAAAAATACGAGTTCGTTTAGATATTAACTGTGAATATTGCTATCTGTCTTAAGTTAATGCTTAGAGTATAGCTTTATGACTAGGTGACTTTAGAGTTGGATCCCGACAAGCCTGTTTACAAAGTTCAAATTTTTTTGAAGAGACCAACTAAAAAGTGTCCCAGGGTATTTACTAGATAAGACTATCATTTAGACATACAGTTTAAAGGAGTATAGAAGCGCGACTCATTTAACACATGTTTTGTTGAATGCAAGAATATACTAGTATATATTTGCATTAATATTTAAACATAGGATAATAAAATTTAATAAGTTTTGGCTCATTGTACTATTTTTTTTGAATGCAAGAATATGTCTGCAGTTTCCATATTCACCTTTTATTATGTAACTTGTCATGGTTATTGGTTGAATGACCATGATGAGTAGATAAGGTGGAAATGTAGCTAGATGGTATTTGATGCATAAAAGGTGAATATGGAAACTGCAATATGTTGTATACCTGATGATAGGTAACTGCAGGCTTGGAAGGAGCTGTGGAATGATTAAGCAAGCTGTATTGGTTTAGTTTCATGGCTTTTCTAAATGTTGTATCTGATAATCAGTCCTAGAATGTTGTTTTGAGTATCCTGGTTTGGGCATGGCCAACCAGTTGATGTTGTTTTATCTGAAAAATGTAACTCTGTTGCATATGTATGAACAATATCATGTACTAAAGAGAAAGTAATTGCAGAGAAAGAGATGGTAATGAAATAGAAGTCAGATAGCATTACATCACTGCAAGCGAAGTAGCTTTTAAGTGAAGTAGCTTTGATGAGGTAAGCTAAAAGGTTCTTAGATGCTAATGAATAGGTTAAAAATGCTCATGAATTGGAGAAACGGGTTTGTATGAGATATAAAAATACCTCGACATGTCAAGATTACTTGTCTTACATTGCAGGTGGAGAAGCTCCAAATGAAGATGCAGTTGAAGAACAACTTAAGGGAGGCCTTGGAAACCAAGACAAAAAATGATCTAACTCCAAATCTTCATGATGTAAGATTACTTGAATGATTTTAAACTAATAGAAGTAGACCTCATTTGCTGAATTTGAGTAACCTTATTATGTGCTTTGTAAAATGTATCAAGGTTCATGGTGCTTTGCTACAACCTTGGCTTGCAACTCGGTTAGTTGGTTATCAGGTAGCTCTTCTTTAAAGTATTCATGCTTTTCTGTCACTTAAACAAACTGTAATGCTTGTATATCCTTGTTTTTAGGCATTGTTGCATGCGCCATTTATTCTCTATTTAGTACAAGTGTTCTGTTTTTAGTCTAAGATGAGAACACATGCAAGTTATCATTTTATTGTGGCAGGCATTGGAGAAAAAGGCACAAGCTGAAAAATAGGCTGAACCTCACATGCACACAATCGGAACTGCAAGTAAATTCTCTATTAGATGTTCTGCTATAAGTTCCGGTCACAAGTATGTTTTATTATTTAATTTATGTTCTGCTATTAGATGTTTGGATTGTGGAGCGATGGGTTTGACTTTTAAAGTCAAAGGTAAGGTTGACTGACTAGATAGTGTTCATAAGTTAGTGATAGCAAAGAAGGGTATAGCTATAACGACTTACTATGACTGTTTTTGGATGAATGCTAATTCTTATTTTAAGTTTTGAATAGTATTGTATTAGCTAGTATAGAGTGTTTGAACAATTTTTTTGAAAAAAATATCATGTTTTATAGGTCTAGACATTTTTAGTAGATGAATGTGACAACTTATGTCATATTCAGTCATTGAATTCGTTTCTAGATGAATGTGATTTTTTAGTAGTAAGTTGGTTATATATAGTATTTATACTTATGTACCACATGACATCTATAGTTATACAGTATAGTTTCTAGATGAATGGGTTGAGTCAAGTTAACCTCATATATGATTCACTGTAACATATATGATTCACTGTAACAGCCGTTTGGGTTTTCGCCTGTTGAAAACAATAAATATTGTTAAAAATGTGTTACCATATAGAGATGTGCGCATTACCAGCATGAAGCATATAGATATAACTCACCAAGTCCTTAAACTGTAAGTTGAACAAGATGTCAATGTATCGCAGATTACTATATTTTTGATATTGACATGCTATAATGTTTTCATGATCATGCGAATTTGAATTAGTCATAACTTATTACTATATTTGTTGACATGGCAGCATTTTGATCTGTCGAAAGTCGGTTCGTGTTGGCAAGATTATTAAACAAGAGATTCTTCTTATTTCAACCAAGTACAAGGTAGCTTATTTTGCTTACTATTTGCAATGCATATTGTCGTGTACTACTAGTCATTTATGGACCAATCACATGACTATCTGTTTTACTAGTTGATTTCGAGTGTTTGGTTGCATAGCGTAGTTAACCAATATTTTGACTACCATGTGTTAAATGTGAAGGAAAGTGTTCTAAACGACACTCATTCGATGTGATGTTATTAAATCACTATGCACCGGTATAAAAGCCGCTCGGCTCAACCAACCCCGTAGTCAACCAACTCGTCTGACCCGTTGTATGAATTAACCCATTTTGATTCTAATCTGTTTATGTTACCAATTCCTAAATCATTAATCGTGTAAATTTTGGTTTTTTTTTCTCATTATTTAGGAGCTTGTTGAAGACGAAATATCAAAGCTTGCAATGGATTTCAGTAATTTTTGAATACTTGAAGATGAAAGATCGAAGAAGCTAGCTTTCATTGATTTATTGTAAACATACTTAGAAATTGCTATGAAATTGTTATTTGAGTATCTGAGGTGAGGTTATAAAATTGCTACAGATTTGATGTTGCTATGAAATTGCTACAGATTTGATCATTTGAGGTTCATGAATTATGATGTTGCTATGAAATTGATACAGATTTTTGTTTTTTTTTTTTGTTTGTTTTTTTTTTTTTTTTTTTTTTTTTTTTTTTTTTTTTTTTTTAAATGTAAAATGATCAAAATAGTGACAATAAAAAGCATGTAAAAGTTTGCATTGGGGTTGATGATTAAAGAACACAGGTTAAAGCGTGTAGTTTTAAAAATTTGCACCCTACAAAGCGTGTACTTTTGATGAATTTCTCCACCCCATTAAGTGTGTACTTATTGTTCAAATTTTACACCCTATAAAGCATGGTCTTTTCCAAGCTTTCTCCACGCATTAAGGTGTCGTGCATTTTGTGACGCCAACTATTGACATGCTATCCTATGCGTGTACTTTTAGTTTTAACACACCAAAAACCGTGGAAATCTACCCCAATCAGTGTGTATAATTACACCCTTTGTTGTAGTAATTATTAGTATTAGCTTACAGGGTTGTTATTAGTTTTTTAGCATTTTTAATTGTATATACAGGTATGATCTGTCTAAATTTTACCTCGGCGGGATTTGGTATTGTTGTTGTTGATGTTATTGTAGCTGATTGTTAGATTATTACACTTACGTTTAATTTTTAACCTAGTTCTCTCGATCATAATTTTATGCTCAAACCAAGGGATATATGACTCGTGTTGATGAGATGGGTTTATTGTGCTCCGCATTGCCTAACCATGTACCTCCCTAAAAGATTTGAACATCAGGCATGAGCGGATTCATAGTGCTCTGCTATTCTCTGATTAAAGATTCACTGGCATTTTTTGTGCTCTGCATTGCATCAGTACAGAATTTCTACACCCTCTGATATGTTATCAATCAATGTTCATGAGGTTATGTCCAATTGCAAGCACCTACCTATTAAAACACTGAATACATTCACCTGTCAATTGTTAACCATGAGATTTACTTTTCTGTATGTGTTTAAAGGGAGTTTTGTGCACAAATATTTTATTAGATATAATTTAAAATATTACCGTATATCATGAAAATAGCAAGTTAATACATTTAATAAAACCATTCGGGAAGTTGTAAGCTTTTAAAAACATGCCAGGCAAACTTTTAACCCGTTTCATTTATAGCTAAAAAATATCCGTTTGACCTGTAACTAGGGGTGGAAACTAGCCGAGCTGCTCGTGAAAAGCTCGGGATCGGATCGGTAAAAAGCTCGAACGAGCCGAGCCTAAACGAGCTCAAGCCCGAGCTCGAGCCTAAGTTTGGGCTCATTTAATAATCGAGCTCGAGCTCTATACAAAAAGCTCGTGTAGGCTCACGAGCCTAAACGAGCCTGAAAAATATATACGTATATATATTGTTTATTCGTATAAACGAGCTTAAAAGTAGTAAACGAGCTCGAGCTTTATATAATTAACGAGCCGAGCTCCATTTTAATTTTGTTTTCTTTAAAACATCATACAAATTAGTCGAGCGCGAGCGCGAGCTCGAGCTTGTAAAAATTTTCACAAGCCGAGCTCGAGCTCAAAATATTAGGCTCGAAACGAGCTCGAGCTCGAGCTTTATATATATAAACGAGCCGAGCTCGAGTTCTGGCAGGCTCGGCTCGTTTTCACCCCTACTTGTAACAGTAAAACCATCCCCAATCTACTCCTTTTTCATATGATTTGATTAAGATTGCCGCCTTTTTATGTATACTAAATAATATTATTAACTTGTGATTAACTTTTTGAACCATTGTACTTGGGTTTTAGTCCTGATTATAGCGGAGAAACATATTTGTGAGTTGAGAAGATGTACACTTGCACAAATTATAGAAACAGAAATGCAGAAAAGGTAAAATCTAAAACGGCTTGCAGAATGCAGATTAATTGGGCACAATGAAATTATATTATAGGCTAACTTTTTTTCGGCAACATAGTCTTGCATAAATAATTAATAATTCTACTTCAATTTTTGCCATAACTGTTTGGCCACATTACATTATAAATGCATAAAATCAAAAAGAACAAAGTTTAGAGCATGTTAATATTTTGAGCAACTTTCCACATTACATTGCTTCTTTTAGGTGTGTTTTTATGGGTTTTGGTTCGAACCAAACCGGAATTATCCGAACCGAAATCAAAAATTCTAAAAATATAGAACCAAAAATCGAACCGAGTATGGTCGGTTCGGTTTCAGTCAAACCGGTTTGGCTCGGTTTTTTGGTTCGATTCCGTTTTCGATTTGTTCTGCTCGGCCCTATTCAAATGCACACATTATAGAATTGTATTGTCACCTGCAAGAAATAATATTATGAAAATAATAAGGTTAAGAAATACGTAGATTTAAAAGTTTTGAAACAGGAAAGGGGTCGTATCAAGTATGTTTTGAAACAAAAAGTTCAGTCACAGGAAATTAACATATATACCTTATATACACTCATCTCGTAAATATATAACCATGCCTTTAAGTTAAATTTGAGTTTGATCTATAAATCCAAACTACTTGTTTGATCGGGATTTATTTAAGATACGGCCGTACGTACGTAGGTTTGAGGTAAGACGACTTCAAACGATATATAATTATATATTTATGCAGTTTTCAATTACATATTAATTTGTTCTAACATATGGTATATGTCTATTCTCTACAAATTGTTATACTTCTGTTAACTATAGGTCTGTAGTAGAGATTTGAAAAACATGATCAATGCATGATTATATTTAAACACATACTAATAGAAATAATGAAATACATTCATTAAGTTCAAGTTTCCGTCATTGGATTAATGTGACTAGGCCTAGATTAATTCTACTATACTCGAACTAAGATCGTACTATTATCCTACTCGTTTTTATATGTGGAAACATAGAATTGTAAGATCCTAAGATCAGGATCGGAATCTAGACAACCTTGCCCCTAGTAGAGTTGTAGAGACCAAAAGATTGTATATTCTTTTCTCATTCGCAAGGTTTTGCATAATAAATTTTGCTTGGTGATTTTTACTTTTCTTTATTCTAAAGAAAAAGAGTTTGTTTGCTAACTTGGTAAAAAAAATTGTCGGGGAATATTATAGATCTTTAATAAAGAATGTAATCAATGTTATGGTTTTAGTCAAGCTATTTAGAATGGTTATATGATGGAATCTGGTTATTTGATGAAATCTCTTTCATTTCTATTTGTTTTCTTTTCATCTTTTTCAACTATTTAGAAAATGAAGATAAAATCACACTTGGTCAAAAAGTTGATATCCATACCCTACTATACAATACAAACAATAATATGGAGATTGATACATTCATTACCATTCCACCTTATACCAACACTCATACCCATTGTGGTTCATAATTTTAGAAAAAGTAAATGTAATATGCTTTCAGGGTCAAATGTAGGGTTGAACAGCGGGTCAAATCGAACCGAACAGCGACCAAAACTAAAGCAAATCGAAAACTGATTTTGTGAAAGGCATGAACAAAGAACCGAATTGAAGTGACTCGGTTCGGTACGGTTTTGTGTCGATCATTTCGTTTCGGTTGGGTTTTTATGGTTTAGGTATGTTTTTTTCGGTTTTAGTTCGAATTGAACCGACTCGAAACGAAACCGAAAATAATAAAATATAGAACCAAAAACCGAACCGAATATGGTCGGTTCAGTTTCGATCAGACTTGTTCGGCTCGGGTTTTTTGGTTCGATTCGGTTTTCGATCTGTTTTGCTCGGCCCTATTCAAATGCACACACTATAGAATTGCATTGTCACATAAAAGAAATTATATTATGAAAATCATAAGGTAAAGAAATATGTAGAATTTAAAAGTTTTGAAATATGAAAGGGTCGTCATATGTTCGAAACAAAAGGTTAACATATATATAGAGTAAAGATCAAATGAGAAGAAAACATGAAATGAGAAAAATGAGAAATAACTATAATCACATATTTGAGATGCGTCGACTTAAATTAGATGCATTTACATTCATTTATATGTATCCCAATTAGTTTAAAAAGTGATTTTGAAGTGAAAAAGATGTAAAGTATTACTATCAACAAATTTGACTTGCAGTGGACGAAAAATACATAGGATTCTTCTAACTTGATGAAATGAATCTAATATATGTATATGCATCTAATTTTTAGCTAGAAAATATATTATTGTACATCTAAAAGATTAATGATGCATCTAATTCAAATCGATGCATCCCTAATGTGTAGTTATAGTCATTTCTCGTTCTTCTTATTTTAAAGTTTCTTCTCATTTGATCCAAAATCTCTCTCTCTCTCTCTCTCTATATATATATATATATATATATATATATATATATATATATATATATATATATATATATATATATATATATATATATATATATATATATATATATATACATATATATATATACATACACACACACACACCCCTTATATTCATTCATCTCGTAAATATATAATCATGCCTTCAAGTTAGATTTGAGTTTGATTTATATATCCAAACTACCTGTTCGATCGGGATTTATTTAAGATACGGTTGTACGTATGTAGTTTGAAGTAAGACGACTTCAAATGATATACTATTATATATTTATGCAGTTGTCAATTACATATTAGTTTGTTCTAACATATGGTATGTGTCTATTCTCTGCAAATTGTTATACTTCGGTTATTCTCTGCATGATTAGTATTTAAACACATACTAATAATAATAATGCAACATTCATTAACTTCAAGTTTCAGTTATTGGATTAATATGACTGGGCCAAAATGAGCTTGTGTTAGGTAAAAAAAAACAATAAGAACATGGGATTGTATTAGGATTAGATCATTTACAATCTTGTGTGCGATCCTAGACTGGTTGTGCTCGAACCAAGATCGTACTATGATCTTGTGGGAAGGTAGAATTGTACGATCTTAAGATCAGGATCGGGATCTAGACAACTTTGCCCTTTGTCAGAGGCTGACCTATGTACCAAGTAGGTGGTGCCCGGGAACCACCTTAGAATTTTTTTTCTATTACAAGCGATGTAGCATTTTTGTAAGGAACCACTTTGGAAATACATAAGGAACCTCCTTAGAAGCTTGGATCTGATAAGATAGAAGAAGAAATTAAGAGAGAAAAAAAGACATGGCCGGATCGGATATGTATTACTACATAACTAAAACTAAATGAAGAAGATCACTATACGAGAGTTTGGTCCAAGTTTTCTATTGGATAAAGGTCAAAAAAATAATACAAAAGTATCCTAGATATAGCAATTTGTTATTTTAGATATAGCAATATTGAAAAAAAAAAAAAAAAAAAAAAAAAAAAAAAAAAAAAAAAACCCTAGTTTGGATAAAATTGAAAAGTGTCCTAGATCATATAGCAATTTGTAATATTTTTTGTGTGGCTCAACCATCATATGGTGCATCTATGTGTTCTAGTGTATTTGTTATGTTTGCAATTTTGTATTTGTGTCTAGGTAAATGTTACTTGTTTTCAAAAGTTGATCAATAAATTCTTTTTTATGTTCTCAGTAATTATAAACAATATTACAATTAAAGACTTGTTTAAGTTTTCTTAGTTTTATCACTATGATTAAAATAAATAAATAGATAAAATCTTCTTTTAGAAACATGCACATTCACATTGCATTGTCAATTAGTTGTAGAAAAAAAATCTCAATTTTAATCATTGAAAAAACATCATATCACACAACTTAACACGACCTATTGACCGTTTGACTTGTTGACCTACTAATTTATCGCATCAACTTAGGAAAGAAACCACTTTAGAGCAGTGGCGCATCCAGGAGTAAAACTAAGGTGGTTTCTTTACATGGTTAGTTGAGAAGAGAAAGCTAAGGGTTCAAATGATCGGGTCGGTAAGTGGGTCGAGTACGGTTTACAGAAGTGTATCATTAATATGTAACATAGCTTAATTTATAACTTAGTTTTCTTTTTGGATAGACTTTTATAACATACTTTAAACTTTAAGCAATAATTTTATAGTAGTACATAGTAAGGTTGTAAGACTATTATTTTTAAACCCGAACAGACATGCAAACATCCATCGGAAGTGGCATCACTATATTAACTAGTTCGAAAACTGAATCACTATACCATAATCAAAATTATTTACCCCACAAAAAAATCATAGCATATGTAAAATCTCGTATCAACTTGTTTTCTCTTTAAAAATACAATTTACCGAATTGGATAATGACTTTCTAAAATTATAAGATCAATTAATAAAAAAAACTAAACTTATTGAGTTTTTATCTGACAAAAAAAAAAAAAAAAGAAATAAAGAAAGAGTATATCACATGCCAAAAGTAATGTTTTGAAACCCGGGTCGACTCGGTCGGGTTAACCGGTTCGACCGGTTCCGGCCAATAAAACGGGTAAAAAAACCCGGGTTTCTAAAACCGGTGTGACCCGGCGGGTTTTGAGTGACCCGGGTCAACCCGGTTCTCGAAACCCGGCCGGGTTTCGTTTTTTCAAATTTTTTTTAATAAAAACCCGGGTTGACCCGTCGGTCGAACCGGTTGACCCGGTGGGCGAACCGGTTGACCCGGTCAAAAAAATAAAAAAATAATAAATTCAAAACCGGGTTGACCCGGCGGTCCAACCGGTTGATCCGTTGCCCGGTGACTTGAACGGGTCGATTTTGAACCCGATTTTCAAAACATTGGCCAAAAGACAAAACACAAATTTAGAGATAATTTAAAAATAGCATTTCTCTCTTTGTTCTCTCATCTTTATCTTCATCTTCATGTACTTTTTCCATTTTTCTTCCACATTTACATTTTTTTTAATCTATCTATCTATCATGCTTTAGAGTGTATATTCTTTTCTCATTGGCAAGGTTTGGCATATTAAATTTTGCTTTGTGATTTTTACTTTACTTTATTCTAAAGAAAAAGAGTTTATTTGCTAACTTGGTAAAATAATTTGTTGAGGAACATTATATGTCTTTAATAAAGAATGAAAAATCACCAAATATGCAAATAAGAAAAGAACATATAATTATGTGGATAGACTTTTATAACATAGCTTAATTTATAACTTAAATTATTAATATGTAACATAGCTTAACTTATAACTTAGTTTTCTTTTTGGATAGACTTTTATAACATACTTCAAACTTTAAGCAATAATTTTATAGTTGTACATTGTAAGGTTGTAAGGCTATTTTTAAACCCGAACAAACATGCAAACAACCATTGGTGTGGCATCACTATATTAACTACGTAGTTCGAAAACTTAATTACTATATCATAATCAAAATTATTTACGCCAAAAAAAAATCATAGCATATATATAATCTCGTTTCAACTTATTTTCTCTTTTTAAAATACAATTTACGAATTGGAGAATGACTTTCTAAACTTATAAGCTCAATTGTTAAAAAAAAAATAAAAAAATAAAGAAAACAACTTATTGAGATTTTATTTGACAAAAAAGAAAAAAGAGATAAAGAACACTTATATCACATGCCAAAAGACAAAACACAAATTCAGAGATAATTTAAAATTAGTATTTCTCTCTTTCTTCTCTCATCTTCATCTTCATCTACTTGTACCATTTTTCTTCCACCTTTTTTTTTTTTTTTTTTTTTTTTTTTTTTTTTATCATGCTTTAGAGTGTATATTCTTTTCTCATTGGCAAAGTTTAGCATATTAAATTTTGCTTTGTGATTTTTACTTTACTTTATTCTAAAGAAAAAGAGTTTAATTTATTTGCTAAGTTAGTAAAAGAATTTGTGAGGGAACATTATAGGCCTTTAATAAAGAAGGTAAAATCACCAAATATGCAAATCTTTGCAAATAAGTAAAGAACATATACTCTTTGGTCTCTGTATAAAAGACGGATAATCCTTGTTTATAAGTAAGCATATAACGCAACATTACATCAACTAGAGAAATAAACAAACATACAATTATGTCAATTATGCCACTTATGGTACGTAACATTACGTCGCAGATCTTTGAACACGAGCATCCACTCAATCTCATTGATTTGCAACCAAACTATCCACTATACGAAGAAAAATATGATGACGATGACGACGACGATGATGACAATGGCGGTGGTGAGCTAGTTACACGTCAAAACTTTCGATGTCGTAGATGTGATCGGTGTCGTGAAGAAATCAACTGGTTTCACAGATATTACTATGAGTGTGCCCATTCATGTGACTACTCACTCCATAAATTCTGTGGCGAGCTTCCCATTACGTTAAAACACACATCCCACCCTGCTCATACTCTTAATTTATTTCTCTTTAATTACATATATCGGTGTTTTTGTGTTTTATGTGGAAGAAATGATACTGTTGGGCTCTGTTACTACTGTAAAGGGTGTCGATTTCTAATTCATGGTAATTGCGCTATAGCCTCTGTAGAAGACCGGCTGATTTATCACCCTAGCCATCGGCACCCATTAGTGGCTACCCTCAAACCACTTTTGTCTGAATGTAACGCTTGTGGCAAAGAACACAAAGGTACTTTTTATATATGTACAACGTGTTTTGGCCTCTTCATCCATAGTGACTGTGCATTCCTACCAGAAAATCTCATGATACAAAATGCTACAAATGATATTTTCTCTCATTCTCACCCGCTCATCCTTTCTTATTCCTTCCCATTCAAAGATCAGGAAGATCAATATTTTCCTAAGTGCAGGGTATGTAAAGGTGATTTTGATAGCAGTGCAAACACCTGGATTTATAAATGTGAAAAATGCAGATACTATGCACATATTCCTTGTGCGACATCAAGTGGTAAGTCAGATACTATGAGTGTTTATACTTTTTGATAGTCCGACAATTTAGCTTCTCATTTTAACCACAATTTTTGCTTTTAGGTGCCGAAAACAGATTGGTCATAAAAAATTATGAAGATTCTGATTATCCGGATCTCCTCCAACTCCCATTCCCTGACGAAAGTTACAGTATACCAAAACACATGTTTGCTAAACGAGTTGAACATGGAACATTTGGAGCAGATGAGGGGAACGTAAAACACAACTTTCATCCACACCCCCTAATTCTGGTCCATACTGAATGCAGTACTGATACTACAAGCATGCCAAGTTCCTCAAAAACAAATGTTTTATCTTGTCATAACCCAATGAAGAGGGTTCAACTATTATGCAATGCGTGTGTTAGACCAGTCACAAGTGTCCCATTTTACAAGTGTGTCAATGACGACTGTAACTTTGTTCTGCATGAGTGGTGCACCCAGCTTCCTACTCAAGTAGAAAAATACCCAGGTCACCCCAAACATATACTCACTCTCCATTCAAATGCCCCTAATAAGTTTTTATCCGTGTTTGAATGCAATGTTTGTGGGTTAGCGTGTAATGGGTTTGTCTACAGTTGTGTTGAATGTGATTATCATATTGATGTTACTTGTAGTTTCATACCTCAAAACATCACACACGAAGCTCATTCAGGTCACCTCCTTTCCGGTGCTTTTAAAAGAAAGTACAATAGACAGTGTCTTATGTGTCAAGGTTTCATTTCTAATTCTCCATGTTCATTCCTTTGTGACACTTGTGAAGATGTTGGTGCACATGTCGGGTGTGCTTTGTTATTGCCTCGTGAAATCAGGCATAAGATTGACAAGCACCCTATGAGATTAAGTTACGGACCAGTTGAAAATCATAAAAGTGAATACTTTTGTGAAATTTGTGAGGAGAGATTAAATCCAGAGTCGTGTTTCTACCACTGTAATGAGTGTGACTGGTCAATCCATACTTTTTGTGCACCACACATACTTCAATCTGAAACATCTGTATCACCTTATTATGATTACTACTATCATCAAGGAGCTTATCCGTATGTGAATATAAAGTTTGGGGGTATTCACAAGTTTGAAGGACGTCACCCGCATCCTCTCTCGTTTGTTCAAGGGATTGAGAGCGATGGTCCATGCACCGAGTGTGGAACAGCTGTGAAATACAAACTGATTTTAAAATGTCAGCAATGCAAGTTTGTAATTGATTTGCGTTGTTGTCGGGACTGCAATTGGAGCAATGATGAAATTGTTGAGGAGATCTGATTCCATCCGATGGTTTGGTTTGAAATGAAAGAGGAGGCCACGTGTCAGCAATGCTACATTATTATGGTTTATAATTATCATGTACTGTACTTATCTTCTTTTAAATTAAATAAAAGTGTGTACAATTTGTTAGAGACTATATATAGAAAGTCATTGTCGGCCCCCCTTTTCTCAATTATTTACTATTATTTCTATTTCTATGTTTGTGTTTTCTTTATACAAACTCTAAAATGAACATGTCAATCTACCTACGTTTTCCGACAAAAAGCGACCGGACGGCACGAGCTCCACACTGTGGCTCGTGTTTTCGAGTCATGAACAGTCGTGACCAACCGAAATGGTCCAGAAAAACGCTTCCGGATGGTGCCACATGCGGCTCGCGTTTTCCTGTCAAATGGTCCTGTTTATTATTTTTTTTCTTTCTTTTGTGAGTAAAGCTAGTAAAAGGGTGTATGGCTGTTTAAACTTTAAAGTGTTTGGTTTTGAGTGAGTGTTGGAAATCAGAAGTGAGTTAGTTGTGGTTGTAGCCATTGTTTAAATGTTGTGGTTTATTGTGCTCTTACCTAAAAAAAATTTGAACTTCATTGCATCAGTACAACAACGCTACACATTTTTATGCTCTGCATTGCATCAGCACAGCAATTCTACACATTAGATGTATATGCCCTCTGATATGCTATCAATCAATGTTCATGAGTTGCAACATAATTAATAAAATGAAGAAAGTTCAGAGGATGTTAATATTTTGAGCGACTTAAAGCACAGCAAAAGAGACATCTCAAACGAGGTTTAGCATTATGTACGCTGCTATAATGTGTTAGCTGTGTTGCTATAATGCATTATGTACCTCTGTTCTCACTTAAGTCAATACTTGAAGCAAAGCAGAAGAAGAGGAGACAATGCACCAGCTTTTGTATGTGCTTATGACAACCTATGCCACATTTTGCGAACTAAATTACATGAGCATGAATGATCTTTCAGACAGCTGTTGATGAAAAAAAAAAATGAACTCAAACTACTGCAAAAATGTCTATAACCCCATATCCAGGTACCAAACTGAAATCTTGAACTCTACAGAGAAGTGAACTATTGCTACCAATGCATCGGCAAATAAAATTGAGCCCAAAAATGTATGCAAAAATTGGAAAAAGGCACAATCTATTCTTTCAATTAACAAGACTTTTGAAGTCTACCCTTCTGGTGTACAAAAACAAGGCAACTCTATCACATTCACATGTTTAAAAAAGAATTTTACCAAAATATCAGAAGGCAATGGCACCTCTGGCCGAACCAACCGTGTAGTAAAAGAATATAATAAGCATAATAATACACATAACACAACTAAATGGCAATATCATCTTTTGACTTGAGAGAAAGAAAATCACTCCTTCTTTCACCTCCTTTCCCACTGCTTCTAAAAAAAACGCAGAGCTGCTTTTGGCCTAATAGCTTTTGTGGAAAACTGATGGAGTGTCAAAAAACCAATGTGCCGCCTGAATATTGACATCTTATCACTGCACAAAAAGCAACACAACTTATGAGCATGTTATGTCTTTAATGTTCACATTTCTTCAAAAAGAAAACGAATGAGGTTTTCCTGTTGTAAACCCAGGGAGGGTGAGTTTTCTTTACTCGGATGTACCTAGCCTAACCAGGTATTCCGTGACCGTTTCCCATTGGACAACCCCAAATGTGTAACTAGTGATGTTTGAATCCTAGGCTTCTTTTGAGTAAGTCAAGTGCCTTACCACTAGGACTTCTTCACAAAGAAGTCAATCATATATAAAACAATAGGTTTGCAATGAATAACTAGATATCAAACTGATATATTGAGCTTCCACTCCTTTCGACGAGTGAGCAAAGTACCCATATCCCACTTGGGCAGATTTAAGTTTTTTAGTTGCAATTCTAGGCAATCCCCTCACTCTAAAATAGCAATTACTTTATTAAATATGTTATCAACTTCAGAAGTTCATATAAAAGTCTAGAATCTGAGCGGGTAGTTGGGTAAATTTATCACATCCCTTGCAACTATAAGTAATGGTATTTTAGATGGTACATAAGAGAGTATAACTTACACGAAATAATAAGACAATCCCAGCAATTAAAAACTTGGAAATAAATTTAAAAAAAAAAAAAAAAAAAGGCTTGGTGCATTTAGCCTAGGTGTGAGAAATTTGCTCTTAATCTCTAGAGAATGTAGGACTATTTAGTTTTTAGAAATGTGTTTAAAATTTGGAAAGCATATTTAGATAGAGTTGCATTTTCTATTTAAAAAAAGTGGGAAGTGCAAGAGAAAAGTGCAGAAAACTAGAAATTATAGTTTTCTAAATCATGGTAATCCAGTTGGATTAGTGAGTTTTCTATTTCCAAGAAGACAATTGCTGAAAGAGCCAAAGAGGTCAACTTGAACACGTTTTGATTTTTCAGTTTCCATAGAAAAGTTTCCCAGAAAAGAGCCTCATCTAAGCACAACTATTCACACCCTTAATGTCAAGCATTCATTGTTTTCTATTTATTTCTATGAAATGAAAACAGATTTAAAAATATTCTTCATTCAGATGTTATCTTTTAGGCTTTTTCATTGTCAAAATATGTATAATTTATAATTTGTTCTTCAATTTAGTTGATTACTCTTTTCATGTTATCATTTTCACAAGTTCTCATTTGTTTCAGAAATCATGAATATATAAGTATGCCATTGATCAATCTTTTTCTTTGCATATGTAATGAAAAATCTGAATGCTGAATACGAATTTTATCTATTTTGCCAACAATAAAATGCAACTAGAACATACCTCTTTCTGGCTCTTGTTTGGAAGGTCACAAGCATTGCCTTTTACTCGATAGGAAGAACAGCATCGAGGTTCTTCTGAAGTAACCAGCCTCTTGGATAAGCAAGTCCATGCGCTTCCAAATGAAGATGCCAGTTCATGATTTTAGAACATCCAGAAGGAGTCGCTTCCATTTGACTTTCATCTTCCACCAACTGTTCTATAAACGTAGTCTCCTGAAATGTAACAGTACGAGTAAACAAACAGTAAAAATTAAATCCCAAACTTTAAATAAATGACAATTCCCTGAATTAATTTAAACAATATGATGCATACCTGGAATCCCTCTTTGACGGTGTCCATTTGACGAATTAAAGCTGAGCTACGTTTTCCCCATCTCTTTGGATCCCACAATATGGTGCTATTGAATGCAAATCCTGACATGTCAACATGAAATCTTCTAAGCCTTTTACTCTTCTCATTTGTGTGCCACCCAATCACTTGACTTCCATTGCAAACCGGACCTTCCAAAGTGGCCTTGTTTTTGCTTTGTGCAACCATTGCAACTGGCCAAGTGCCAAACCGACTGCAGTCAAACATAGAACAACATCTTAGTGTCTAGACAAGCATGCAGTGATGGATTAAAACATGGACAAATTTCTTCCTGAATTGGAGCTTATGTAACACCATTTTGCTAAGCAATATGGATAAATTCCTTTACAAAATGGTAAGTCATAGAAAATACAACATGTAACACGTTATTCGGTGACAAAATAAAAGTGAAAAGATAAAAAGTATCAGGCATAAACAGAAAACAAGACTGCCACTTTTGAGGTCTGTGAGCCATTAGGAGCCTGGATGCACGGAATTACCAATAGGTCAATCAGAATATCACGAGTAGAAGATAAGCAATCTCAAACTTTCTTGTATAGGCAAAAGTGAGCGAAATTTATACTAAAAAAAGGATTGTTTGCATTACTAAAATTTACATATTTTTTACTCTGAAATCTATCCCAACATTTCCAGAAGAAACCATTAAGCTCTGGTTGAAAGATGCAACATACATCAAAGATTATTTCTTCATATTCATTAATATGTGGATTGCGTTTCCGAATCTTCTAATCTGTTTTTTTTCAAGACTACTACTATTGCTAACGTGATAGTCAAAGTGCTACTAATCGGATGGTCTGGAATTTACACTTTCCCCGCCCCAACAAATATAAGTTACTATTTCTTTCAATCAGATAGACAACGAGAGAATACAGCTCTGTCCCTTGGTCGCTCAAATCGACAAACAAACGTGCAAGCTTCAGCCTTTTCAAAAAAGGAATTCACAACTTCATATTTGACACAGTACCCGCAATGCAATTTCAATGTTGAGAATAAGAAGATATTAATTTGATGTAACATAAAGATAAATATATTGCACGCGTCTAAACTGCTCGTGCAGTTGCTCCTAATTTACAACTCTTAGTATGAAACTTTCATATATATATAAAACTTCTTTGTACACAAATACTACCAAATCCACACTAACTTAGTAGGTGGAAAGTCAAATGCACATTAAGCAGTTGGTACAAAAAAATCACATGATATATCGAACTGATTAAAAAATAAGTATCAACTACTTATGGAATGTGCCAACTATCGGGTAATGCAAAAGTCAATATATCTTGTCCATATAAAATCTGGGCTAGACCCGTTACAGCAAGGAACAATTAACTATTAAGTTTAAATGCTATCACAAATGCAGGATTACTCTTCATCACTACTGTCGTACTGTTGGCTTAAAGATTTTTATCCAGTACTTTGTTGAACTTTTTTTCTTCTTGTTTTCTTTGTAAATGAAAACACGAATAGAAGCAACCATTAAAACATTTATTATGGATTTAGAATGCTTAAAACATTCGTATACATAAATGTAGCAATTACTACTTTAAACACTAGCTTGTAAAAGAAAGATACTT
Source organism: Artemisia argyi (assembly GCA_030686995.1). Classification (NCBI taxonomy): domain Eukaryota; kingdom Viridiplantae; phylum Streptophyta; class Magnoliopsida; order Asterales; family Asteraceae; genus Artemisia; species Artemisia argyi. Next base: position 218,314 of record CM060700.1, on the reverse strand, counting down.
TGTTTATTAAAATTGGGCCCAAAACATTAATTCATCTCATTAGAGAGAGCCCACAAAAACCACTTAAGTAAAAAAGCCCAAACGAAACATATTCCACCAATCCACCATAAAAATAAAATAAAAAATAAAAAGGTAAATTGCAAAAATGGTCCCTAAAGTAGCTCAAATGCGCAAAAATACACCGAGACAAAAAGTATTGCAAAGACTACACTAATGTTCCATATTTTTGCAAAAAAGCCACCGAAACACACTGTTCACTAACTTTCGTTAGTTTTCCTCGTTAAGTGCAGTGAAATGACTAATATACCATCGTCTTCTTCCCCATTTGAATTTATATTTAATTTTAATACAACAACAAAAACATCAAGAACAAAAACACATAAATGCAAATACAATTACACACTTTTTTTCTTATTTCTAACTCTCTCTTTTCTCTATTTTCTTGATCCATCCACCACCAACACACAAACACAACTTTTTTTTTTCTTTTTTTTTTTTAAGTCATCACATTACAAACACAGCCACCACCCTCTATCACCATACAACCAACACCATTTCCCTCTACTTACCACCACTGTAGATGTCATTCGAACCTCTATCCTTATATTTTAATAATAGATGTCATTCGAAAATATTGTTCGGTAGCTACTAGCTGCTGTTGGTTTCATATGTATGCTACAAAGTTGGCATGCGCCAATAAGGCATTGTATCAAGATGAAATTGATCACATCAAGGGTTACAATGCGCGTGGGTGGGTTTTGTGTTTGGGTGTTTAAGTAATTTAATTATATGATGATGATGATGATAGTGTGGAGAAATTGGGGGTGAATCATTGTCGTCCGGGGAGAAAGAAGATGCTCTACAACTATAACTAGTTAGTACGTATAATACAGGTTTCTCGACAGACAATTGGGTGGCCAAATTATTTCACGCAATCTGCTTGACTTGTATGTGGTCAATATGGAACTGGAGAAACAAAATCCTTCATGCGCCTTCGGAGGCGGAAGCGACAACTATTCGTCACCAAGATATTTTTTCTACGGTTCAAAGGATGTCTCTCCTATAGGCTTCTCATCGGGCTTCTAAGAACCGATTTTCGTGGGATAAATGGATCCAAAATCCGGGTGACTTACTTGGTATTTTCTATACGACAAACACGCATATAAACATAAACGTTATGATAAATATTTTATAAATCTACCCACAAAATGAATATGATTTTATAAATTTGATTTATTTAGTTATTTATTCATATTATATTAATTATATATTATTATATAATAAAATCGGTTCGGCTCGTTTTTTGCGCTTCGGTTTTTGGACGAAAACCGAAACCGAACCGTGTATTTCGGTTTTTGAAAAATTAAAAACCGAACCATCGGTTTTTAGTTTCGGTCGGTTTTTTCGGTTCGGTTTCGGTTTTTTCGGTTTTGTTTGCTCACCCCTACCTTGAGGTACAATATGTCAATATTAATACAGCTAATATTGTTTATAATATTCTTTTGCTACCTGCGGGACTATGGTAGATACATGCCTAAGCGAGTAAAACATTGTTACAATAAGGACTTTTAAAATTCGATATGGCATGGATATGACACATGAACTCCTTTTATCTGTTGTTACTAGGAAGTACTGAGTATATTACTATTATTCATTTCTTTTTACTCTAAAGAAAGATAACTCTATTCATTTCTTTTCTCCTCAATCTTTTCTTTTATCTTCTTTTACATAATTAACTCGAGAACAAAACGTAAAGTAATATGGTTAAACTATTGTTCATTTTAAATATTGGTTTTCTATCATTTTAAATATGTTAATACATAAAATAATATACTCCCTAAAAGCTAATATGAAAAACAAAGAACAATTGCAACAATATATTGTAATTTCTTACTCCCTCCGTCCTAAAATTATAGTTTCCTTTTGACTTTTTCGGTATTTATTTTTTAACTTTGACCTTAATTATTTTTGTTTATATTACATAATACTTGATGCAAAATATATTAATGGATTGAGTTTTAAATGTATTTTTCATTGGTATAATTTTCATCAACTGTTGTATAACACAAACAAAAATATTTAAAGTTAAAATTGAGAAAAAAGACCGAAAAAATCAAAAAGAGACTATAATTTTAAGATGAAGGTAATAATAAGTGGACATGCTATAAATAAAACCAAAGAACCCCAACGAAAAGACCACCACACCATTATATAATATACTAAAGGGTAAGAGGTTACTGTAGCAAGCACAGTGCTTGCTACAGTAACTTTTTTTTTTTTTTTTTTTTTTTTTTTAGTATTAACGGTCGTTAGTTATTTAACGGCTGTTAACTAACGACCGTTATGTTTAACATTAAAAAAAAATTTGTACGCACTTTGTCTTTCATCTCAGTGGTTCATTGCAAATTTAGTCCTCAAATAATTTACATAAATGGTCCTTCATGTTATACATCAATTGCAAAATCAGTCCTAGGTAACTAACTTCATGTTAAGTAGCTAACGGCAACAAAAGAATTTCGCAGCAACGCGCGGGTACCAAACTCGTTATTACTATAATCATCACATGTGAGCTTTTTTCATTTCTTTTTTATCCTTTTTTCCCAACCACAAATAACTTTATTTTTTTCTTACTTTTTATTTAAACAAACATATTAAATAAATTTATCAATCATTTATTTTCTCTCTTTTCATTTAATTCAAAATATAAATCCAAATTTAAATCTAAATCCTAATCCTAAACCCATCTACGAACCAAACGGGCCCTAAGTCTTCATTTACAAATTTAGCCATTGAAATGAATAAAATGACGATAATATCCTCAGTGATGTGACACTTAACGAGAAAACTAACTGAAGTTAGCTCTCGGTGGCTTTTTTGCAAAAATATGAAACATTAATGTCGTTTTTGCAATACATTTTGTCTCCGTGTATTAATGAGAGAATAAAGCTCTGTCCCTTGGTCGCTCAAATTGACAAACAAACGTGCAAGCTTCAGTCTTTTCAAAAAAGGAATTCACAACTTCATATTTGACACAGTACCCGCAATGCAATTTCAATCTTGTGAATAAGAAGATCCTAATTTGATAAATATATTGCACGCGTCTAAACTGCTCGTGCAGTTGCTGCTAATTTACAACTCTTAAGCTACCTACTACTAAGATAGTGATATAATTGAAGGATCTAGTAATAGCAAAAGTAATCTGTACACGTGGCAAGCGTACGTCATAATCGCACATAGGCAATCAAATAATAAGTATACAACATAGGAAGCAGAACGACGACACTATTAGATACTAAAAATGGAAAGCAAAGCAGTACCTGATATCTCTCAACGCCTCAAACAGCTCAAGCGAATAGACATTATCATCATCCGCAAAATAAACAATCCCGTCAAGCCTATGACGCTCAATATGCTCAAGCGCCATATTCCTCTGATGCACACCCCTATCCTTAACATCCGTCAAATTCTTCCCACAAACCAAATGCCGATACATAATCCCCATGCCTCTCTAAACATCCGTCGTCTCCGTAGACCCCGCATTCATCTCCACAACAATCCATAAAACCGGCGGAGGGACAAGCCTCAGCACGTGGCCAAGCCTATTCAAATAAAACGCTTGAAGCGCGCGGTTGTAAGTAGGGGTGACAACTATGAGCTGTTTCTTAGGAACGTAATCAAACTTATCCTTGTTGTGTTTGTGGGAGGTGGGTGAGTTGAGTGAAAATGGACTAGTGTTTCCACCTCCACCGTTTTATTTATTTATTATTATTTTTTTAAGTTATGTGTTTTGTTCATCATGTTCTTCATTTTGGAATAAAAATAAATTTAAATTCAATAGAAAATTAAAGGGGAGAAGATGAGGGTATATTAGTCATTCACATGTTATTGAGGGACATAATTTGTAAGAAAAAATTTGCAAAAAATAAAACAGTAATTAGGTACGTAATTTGCAATTTACCCTTTTATAGATGGTTTGGAGAATCCATTGAGGTATTCAAGTTGAATGATTCCACACAAAAGTGGGAGAAAATAGATGGTTTGGGATGGCACATTATTTACTGTTAGGAATACAAATATTCCTGTAAAAGTCTCGGTCACCTGATTATTGTAATAGCATTAAGTTAGCTCGTAGTTAGTTTATTTATAAGTTAGTTAGTATTAGTGTAAGTAACACCGTGGAAGAAGGACGGGTCTTCACCCACTGTATGCCTGATCCACAGCCCGGGTGTGGGCGTTTATGTTGTAAGTATAAATACCCCTCTCCACATGTGGAGAGGGTTGGACCTTCACTTAATCTTAATCTAACATTCTCTTTTCTCTCAAGGTTCCACTCTCCCTCTCTTTCTTTTAATTCCAACGCCACACACAAACCACAAGGAATCATGTTTCCAACTTAATTAGTATTCTACAATTGGTATCAAGAGCCAAGGTTTCATCTTAGGGCCTTGGAGAATCGGATTTGATGTGGTTTTGTGTTGCTTTGTGAGCTTGAAGTCACTTTCATATAAAACATCTAGGTTTGATCCTTCTAGTGTTATTACACATGTTAGTGATGTACTTTTATTCGGTGACAAAATAAATTCCTTTACAAAATGGTAAGTCACAGAAAATCCAACATGTAACAAGTTACACGCTATATTCGGTGACAAAATAAAAGTGAAAAATCATGACTCGACTTACCTTCGATAACACAAGAAAAGGGTCACGAAAATCTTCAAAATAACAAGGAACTAGCGCGTGAATTAGTGGATCTAATAGATGTGATGGAGATTATTTTTGAGGTGGGTTTGATTGGTGGTAGGCGGCGGTGTCGCGGTGGTGGCCGGCCAAAGAGATGGCGGCTAGGGTTTGGTGATGAAGATGAGGGAGAGAGATGATGAGAATGGTGTGTTTGTGTTTGTTTGTTTTCCAGGTTCTCACCACAAGGACCATTTAGTATTTAACTAAAAATAATAATAATTACTAATGGGAGGGGGCAGCTAGTCATTAAAGGACCATTTTCGTAAACTTTTCAATGTAGCCCGACACACTCATCCCGAGCTCAAACTCATTTTCAAAATTCCTCAACACGCGTTTATATATACGTCATCCTCTTTAAAATAGTTTTTCCACAAAATTGGGTTATAAATACGTCTGTCGTATATATAGACGCGACTGTTATTCAAAATTTTCAATTTGTTCGGTTATCCTAGTGCCGGAGTCAACGTAGTGCCTAATAAACGCAATAACAATAATCCACGACATATATCTCATATAAAATCAATAATACGAATAACTCCGCATAAATTTCTTGTATCCAAGTCACTCTTTCAAATTTGGCTTAATTAAATGGAAATAATTTCCAAACGTTTTCGTATCGTTAAATTTCAAAGTAATGCGGATTTTAAAATAGCTCTCTAATTTTCCAGTTGTCACAATTGTATTGTCACATGCAAGAAATAATATTATGAAAATAATAAGGTAAAGAAATACGTAGATTTAAAAGTTTTGAAATAGGAAAGGGGTCGTATGCAGTGATGGAGCTTGAAGAAGTTTGTAGGAAGGGCTGCATTGAAGTCGTATAGTTTTGGAGGGGCCAAACTATAAAATTATTCTTAAATACTGTAACTATATTTAATTACACATAGGGTATATAAAAAAATACATATAGAAGCAACATATGAGGGGGGCCACCACCCTTCTAGCCCCAATGAAGCTCCGTCCTTGGTCGTATGTTTGAAACAAAAAGTTCGGTCATAGGAAATTAACATACATACCTTATATACACTCATCTCGTAAATATATAATCATGCCTTTAAGTTAGATTTGAGTTTGATCTATAAATCCAAACTACTTGTTCGATCGGGATTTATTTAAGATACGGCCGTACGTACGTTGTTTGAGGTAAGACGACTTCAAACGATATACGGTTACTAGTATATATTTATGAAGTTGTCAATTACATATTAATTTGTTCTAACATATGGCCGGTATGTGTCTATTCTCTACAAATTGTTATACTTCTGTTAATTGTAGTAGAGATTTGAAGAACATGATCATGCGTGATTAGTATTTAAACACATACTAATAGAAATTATGCAATACATTCATTAAGCTGTAGGCCAAAATGGGCTTGAGTTAGGTAAAAAATTCAATAAGAACATGGGATTTTATTAGGATCAGATCATTTACGATCTTGCGTGCGATCCAGACTGATTCGTGGAATTCCCTCACTTTAATGAGGAAGAGTGCTCGAACTAAGATAGTACTATGATCCTACTTGGGGTTTTTTTCCCTCCTCCCCCTCTTATGTGGGTACATAGAATTGGAATTGTATGATCTTAAGGTCAAGATCTAAACAACCTTGACCGTAATCCTTGTTCTATGTAGATTGTAGTGTCGTAGAGACCAAAAAAGTGTATATTCTTTTCTCATTGGCAAGGTTTAGCATATTAAATTTTGCTTTGTGATTTTTACTTTACTTTATTCTAAAGAAAATTAGTTTGTTTGCTAACTTGATAAAGAATTTGTCGGGAACATTATAGGTCTTTAATAAATAATGTAAAATCACCAAATATGCAAAACTTTGCAAACAAAAACTGAAACTAATTGAAGAAGATAATTATACGAGAGTTTGGTCCATGTTTTCTATTGGATAAAGGCAAAAAAAATAATACAAAAGTATCGTCGCAATTTCTTATTTTAGATATAGCAATATTGAAAAAAAAAAAAAAAAAAAAAAAAAAAAAAAAAAAAAAAAAACCTACCTAGTTTGGATAAAATTGAAAAGTATCCTAGATATAGCAATTTGTAATATTTTTGTGTGGCTCATATGGTGCATCTATGTGTTCTATTTGTTGTGATTGCAATTTTGTATTTGTGTCTAGGTAAATGTTACTTGTTTTCAAAAGTTGATCATTAAATTCTTTTTTATGTTCCCCGTAATTATAAACAGTATTACAATTAAAGATTTGTTTAAGTTTTCTCAAATTTATCATTGTGATTAAAAAAATAAAAAATTAAAATCATCTTTTAGAAACACGCACATGAACATTGCATTGTCAATTAGTTATAGAAAAAAATATCTCAATTTTAATCATTGAAAAAACATCATATGACACAACTTAACACAACCTATTGACCGTTTGACTTGTTGACCCGCTAATTTATCGCATCAACTTAGTAAAGAAACCACTTTAGAGTAGTGGCGCATCCAGGAGTAAAACTAAGGTGGTTCCTTTACATGGTTAGTTTAGAAGAGAAAGCTAAGGGTTCAAATGATCGGGTCGGTAAGTTGGTCGGGTACGGTTTATAGAAGTGCATTATTAATATGTAACATAGCTTAATTTATAACTTAGTTTTTTTTTTGGATAGACTATTATAACATACTTTAAACTTTAGCAATAGTTTTATAGTTGTACACTGTAAGGTTGTAAGGCTATTTTTAAACCCGAACAGACATGCAAAAAAAAAAAGTGAAGAACTCAAACTACTGCAAAAATGTCTATAACCCCGGCCACATCCAGGTACCAAACTGAAATCTTTGAACTCTACAGAGACGTGAAGTCTTGCTACCAATGCATCAGCAAATAAAATTGAGCCCAAAAATGTATGCAAAAATTGGAAAAAGGCACAATCTATTCTTTCAATCAACAAGACTTTGAAGTCTACCCTTCTGGTGTACAAAAACAAGGCAACTCTATCACATTCACATGTTTAAAAAATAATTTTACCAAAATATCATAAGGCAATGGCACCTCTGGCCGAACCAACCGTGTAGTTAAAGAATATAAGCATAATAATAATACACATAACACAACTAAAAGGCAGTATCATCTTTTGACTTGAGAGAAAGAAAATCACTCCTTCTTTCACCTTCTTTCCCACTGCTTCTAAAAAAAACGCAGAGCTGCTTTTGGTCATAATAGCTTTTGTGGAAAACTGATGGAGTGTCAAAAAACCAATGTGCCGCCTGAATATTGACATCTTATCACTGCACAAAAAGCAACACAACTTATGAGCATGTTATGTCTTTAATGTTCACATATTCTTCAAAAAGAAAACGAATGAGGTTTTCCTGTTGTAAACCCAGGGAGGGTGACTTTATTTTTACTCGGATGTACGCAGCCTAACCAGGTATCCCGTGACTGTTTCCGACCCTTCCTTGGCCACCCCCAAATGTGTAACTAGTGATGTTTGAACCCTAGGCTTCTTTTGAGTAAGTCAAGTGCCTTACCACTAGGCCACTTCTTCACAAAGAAGTCAAATCATATATAAAACAATAGGTTTGCAATGAATAACTAGATATCAAACTAATATATTGAGCTTCCACTCCTTTCGACGAGTGAGCAAACTACCCATATCCCACTTGGGGAGATTTAAGTTTTTTAGTTGCAATTCTAGGCAATCCCCTCACTCTAAAATAGCAATTACTTGCAACTATAAGTATTGGTATTTTAGATGTTTTGGAAGGTTCATACTACATAAGAGAGTATAACTTATACGAAATAGTAAGACAATCCTAGCAATTAAAAACATTGAAATAAAAAAGGCTTGGTGCATTTAGGTGTGAGAAATTTTCTCTAAATCTCTAGAAAATGAGCCATTTAGTTTTTAGAAATGTGTTTATTATTTGGAAAGCATATTTAGATAGTGTTGCAATTCTATTTTAGAAAAGCGGGAAGTGCAAGAGAAAAGTGCAGAAAAGTAGAAATTACAGTTTTCTAAATCTTAGGTTGGAATAGTGAGTTTTCTATTTCCAAGAACACAATTGCTGAAAGAGCCAAAGAGGTCACTTTGAACACGTTGTAAAATTTTCAGTTTCCATAGAAAAATTTCCTAGAAACGAGCCTCATCTTATCAAAACTATTCACATCCTTAATGTCTAGCATTCATTGTTTTCTATTTATTTCTATGAAATGAAAACAGATTTAAAAATATTCTTAATTCAGATGTTATCTTTTAGGCTTTTTCATTGTCAAAATATGTATAATTTATAATTTGTTCTTGAACTTAGTTGATTACTCTTTTCATGTTATCATTTTCACAAGTTCTCATACAAGCATTTGTTTCAGAAATCATGAATAAATCCAAAGTGGTTCCGTCTTTAGCAAAAATTCAACAACTCAAATATTTAACGGGTCGGGTCAAGTCATGTCCAATTCAACCCAAGCTCACTTATACCAAAACATCGAACATATTTTTCTATCAAGTGTTTCCATATCAATGCATAATATTATTTGACTTTTGGTAGACCTTTTTTGAACAATAATGTACTTATTAATAAGAAAGTTAGTACTAAATCACAAGTACGTTTACAATTTAAAGTCTAAAGCTCCGCATAAATACCCGTTATAAAGTAGGCTGTTACATGTTAAGTTCAAACAATTTAAGAAAATTAATTAACTTTTAATTACGTGTATGCAAGCTATTGACTATCTTTTAATAATAAATGTGTAGGCTTATTTTTTTTTCAAGACTTCCTTTTATAGAAAGTCCTAAATCAATTATAAAGTACGTAGCAGTATATATAATGTAAACTACTTCATTGAGCTTCAGGTGCTGTTTGTTTATTAAAAGTCTCAGAATATGAATCTGATTCGCACATTTCAATCTGAATCTGAGGCGTAAATGTCTGAATCTGAATGAAATAATATTGTTTGTGTTTTTGTAAAAAAATATCTGAATGATATGAATATGATGTAATTTTATTCTTACGACACATAAATATTAAAAGACATTAAGAGGTAACAAGATATCCCTTACACATCTTGTTGGTTAAGAGGTTTGAGGTTAAGAGGTTTGAGCCTTTAACTGCTTCTGAACGAGAAGAAGAAAAAAGCAAACGCACTTAATAACCAAAATGTCTGACCGCATCTGAACGAATCAGATTAATAGACACTTTTTAAAAAACAAACACCACCTTAATGATTTCTATAAGTATGTTTGGTTAATACGTAATAAAAAAAGATTTGAACTATATGATTTAGTTGTATGAAAACGCATAATATCAAATTATATAGGTATATATAATATTTATTTGTGCAAAAAATAAAGTAACTAAATGTATTATTTGGAGTAAAACTTTATTAGTTGTATGTAAATGCATTTTTTGTAAAATTCTTTCATCTTCATGAGGTTATACTTAATAAAATCTGACCAAAATTTACTGATTAAAAGTGCTCAAGCTTCAAGGAAACAGGACAACAAAATGTGTCAACTATGATCAAGTTTATATGCGACTATTTTTCTTTCAAAACTTTAAATGCATTTGTTATTTGGGTTAATTCTACTGTTAGGTAACGAACTTTCCAAAATTTTCAATGTTAGGTATTTTACTCTCGAAAATACCAAGTTAGGTAACCAAACTTTGTGAAACCTTCAATGTTAGGTAATATGACCGTTTAAGTTTTTTGGGGCCCACATATGACGTCATATAAACGCTTATATATCTCTTTTCCTTATTTCTTCCCCTCTTTATCCCTAAACCCGAATTTGTAACCGTCAAAACCCACTCAATTACTCCAATTCTTTCAAGAATCATAATTAAATCCCTTTCTTTAAACACTGAGGTAAATATCCTTAATAAATTATATGTAGCTTATTTTTTTTTCTTTGTCCTGTTCAACTTTCACTTTGTTCGAAGTGACCTGATGTTGGGAAAATACTATGATTGGAAGTATTTTGAAGGTCGAAAAGTTAAGAATAAAAATGGTCATGTTGAATCTACTTGTGGTTCAGTTGTAGGCAATTCCTTGTGGAGAAGTGCTGATGACAAAACAAGAGTAGAAATTAAAAAGGTGTATAATAGGAAACAAGATGACACTAGGAAGGAAAATAAGGATCTGGAAGTTAAGAAGATCAGGACAAGGCATTGTATGGGTACTTTGATTATGGGTAATGGTGGTAAGGGAGAAAATTGTAGTAGTGATGGAGAAAATGACGATTTTGTATGTGATTTTGTGAAGCCTAAAGGTATTTACTTGTGGAGGGAAGTCTATGGTATATGGCTTATTCAAGGTCTTGAAGATGTCAAAAAAATTGGTGGTAATGGTGGAATTTCTAACACTGAACTCCAAACTTTAAACCAAATATTGTAGCAGTTGACTCAACATTCCAATCTGATAATGACTAATCCTGGTGGAACAACTACAAATCCATTTGACAAAACTCTTACATATGCCCTGGGGTTTATAATACTAATGAGTGGCTTAAATAAGAGTTTTTTTGATGGTGTATTGAAGCTACTAAAAAGAATGGAGATAGTCTTGGTCATTTGAAGTTTAACCTATGTAAATGCCCAAGAGGAAAAAAGTAGCGGATACAAAATGCAAATTTCAGCACGGGAAATGGAGGTTTGATATTTGGAAATGGCCTAATAGGAAAAAGAAACTAAATCACCAGCTTGTTCACTTGTCCTTGCTCATGAATGGCAAATGGTGGTTGTGGTGGAACATATGATGATGATGATGATGAATTAGAAATTTTAGAAAGTTCGTTACCTAACATTGGAAATTTTAGAAAGTTTGGTACAATAGTAACTGGTTGCACTGGTTACCAGTTGCAAAATTGGGCAAAATTACCTAACATTGAACAAAGTTAAAAGTTTGGTTACCTAACTTAGTATTTTTTAGAGTAAATTACCTAACATTCGAAATTTTCGAAAGTTCGTTACCTAACAGTAGAATTAACCCTTGTTATTTTCAAAGTCATAATACACAAGTTGTAAATAGTTGACGTTCATTTGCATCCAAAAAGTGTTGAAATAAAACAAATGGAGTTTAGACTTTTTTTATTTTTTTTTAAAGCATAAATGGTAGACTAACTAATATACTCCGTAGCAAACTCATTTAGATTAAATCTAGGTTACTATTCATTTAGGATAAAAGTCCTACCACTGTGACAAGAGCCTGCAACGAGCCCAAGTTTTTGACTCAAATTCTTTTGAGCACTGATTTATTAATTCCCTTGAAATTTACTTTCACATAGTAGTAGTAGTTGTTGGCACGGGTGACACTTGATTTTATGTCTTGAAATGTAATTATTTTCAAAAATGTCGTTCTTTCGTATTTGCAAACCCATACATGTGCTATTTTCTTTATAGCTCAACTTTAGCTTAGCTAAAAAAAAATGATGTGAATTTTAGTACTTTATGTGCAACATCCTCTCGAAAATCCTACATTGAGAATAATCACGACATAGACCATAGGGGTGGAAGTTCTCGACACGACACGATAAACGACACGAACCCGACGCGAAGTTAAACAGGTTTGGGTTGAGGATAAACAGGTTTGGGTCAAAAACAGGTCAACCCGTCTAATAAATAGGTCGTGTTTGGGTTGAGTAAATATTAAACATGTCAACCCGTGAATCCGTTTAAATATATAAGACTCTAAAAATAAAATATATAACATGTCTTTTTATGTTGGATGTAGATTAAATGTATTGTGTTATGTACTTAATACGATTGAATTATGATTATACCTCATTTATCATAGAAATTTATGCTTATAACTGAGAAAATTGTCGTATAATTATTTGTCTGTTATTTTTATCATGTTTTAAATTCTTATGTCATTTTTGCATTTAAACTAGTTAAATCAACAAACCACCAACCTTATTAACTACTTGACCTATTTATTTAAACAGGTTAAACGGGTAAAAAATGGGTTACATATGTTATACAAGTGTGGGTTAGGGTTGAGTTTCTTGACACGATTAATAAATGGGTCATATTTAGGTAGAGGTTATATTAACCCGCCATCACGCGAACCCGAATAGGTTAACACGAACACGACTTGATTGCCGCGCTTAATAGACCATATAATTTAGAAACTTGTTTGTGTACATCTAATTCAAAAGCTCGTTCTTTTGAATAACGTGCATCTATCACACCTATTTAAATAGATTTTTGGTATACTTTGAATGAGAAACAGTATTGAAAACTCAACGCGGTTCTTAACTTTCCTATGTGTAGAGCAATTTTAAAAAATAGTAGTAGTACATCACATATGTACGACGTGTCTTGCGGAATTAAGGATAAGATTAACGGTCAATGCTAATATTAAAATTACACTATTGTATCATTACTTCTACAATATTTATATTTGATTTATTTAATTTCTTAATTGTGTCCACGTTTTTTTGCTCATATGATATGTATATTACTCCGAATTATATATTGTTTTTCTTTGTCTTGGAAGGCTTTCATTTAAAAGTCTCAATACTAGCATGATGCATCTGTTTTTCTATCGCATAAAGATGCATTGGTCTTGTTTCGACGTGATGGTACGCGTGGATCGCATGAAGACATTTAGGAGGAACTTTGTATGATTTGACTTACAACCACCGAGAAATTAAGGACATTTTCATGAAAACATGCGTTAAAGTGGATTGATTTTTGTGACATGTCGTGTAAATTTTCTTTTCTATAGCTTGCGGTTCAAGATTAAAAATAGTAGTAACATATCATATGTGGATTGTCCTTATAAAACACGAGTGTCTGTTCTTAACCACACTTTGACATGTACTTTGTTGTTGGATCATGTCTAACATGTAAATAGATAATCAAGTAGAACAACTTAACTTGATTTATGAAGCTTATTCCGGTTTTAATTTTGGTACACATATAGTATTAATTAAACAAAAATTATAATCTTAAAAATCTAAATTATTAAACAAATTAAGTGATGGTCAACTGTGAATATATAGAGATAAAGATGGCCGTACACTTGCGTCATGGTTACTCATGCTTTAATTACAACTTGTCAACCATTCGCAAAATTAAATTTTACGAACGAAATTTGATGATATGTTATATATTACTTATATGTTAATCTGTTGGCACATATTAAACATCCTACAAAATTGAAAAAGTAATATAAGTATCAAAGTAAAAGTCTCATAAAGTAGTATTTTGGTTAGTAGATCAAAATTGAATTGAAGTAGATGCATGCATGATATGCGTGATGATAAGTTAAATGAAAGTGAATGACGTGGACCTTACTGTGGAAAAGCTGTTAACCATTTTTTTGACTAATTGGAGAGATTATAATCAAGTAAAACAGCTGTTGCACCAGTGCTTAATTGGGCACACACGCACGATAAAATTAAGCTTAGTTTATTTTATTTATTCAACTAGTTATAATGCGCGGGGTTTTTCTAAGTTTTTTTAATAATGTATTTTTATTTATTAAGAAACAAATAGCTTAATTTTACTTTGGAAATTAAAGAAACAAAACAGGTCCAAACACATTCTCAACAAATACACTAAAATATAATATGGCTTCTGATTGTGATTTGTAATAAACAAATTATTTATAAACAAATTATGCGGGCTTTTCAGCTGAAAAGGTTTAATAGAGAACTTTTTCACGTAAAGAATGTAACCGGCTGCCTTTGGTCTCGGTTAATACTGGACTAAAAGTTTTAAAAATATACTTTATTAATACCTGAACCGGCCTGCATAAGTTGAACTTGTGCATTCTTCAATAACGTCGCACTTGTTTCAGTGTTCTTTTTGTAAAATCCACAATAACAGCACCAAGGCTACTACTGCCACGACTATTCCTCCGATGGCTGCGCCTCACAATCCTGGTTAATTAAAGTCATATGGTAATTTTTCACGGTGGCAGGCCAATAATTCATCTTCATCACTGCTTCAACTTGTGGTGGTTAAGTGAGCTGGTGGCAAACTATCACAACCTATGTGGCTGTAAAGTTACCTAAAGACTATCTCTTAACTGTTAAGAAAGTGGACAATTTAACCTCTGGTTTGTGAACTTTCACCATAACCATCACCACACCACCACTACAGTCACAACCACCGTAACCTCTTCCTGCACCATCATGACCTATAATACACTAATTTACATAACCAACACCTAATTCACATAATAGATCTTCAAACAATCGCAAATTAACTCGATATAACCACGAAACTAAAAATTAATCACCAAAATGTAATCACAATTTCATCAAATTCCAATTGTTTTTTTCTCAAATTATAAGTTGTTACTTTATTCCAGCTTAAGAAGACAATAGAAACCAATAATACATTGGATTGTTCATGACTATAACAGATTTATATCTTCTTTCACAAGGTTTACCTTTATTTTATTACATCAAAGCCACTAATATTTTTACCAATAGAACACTCCTATTTACTTTCTCTACCACCTGAAGAACAACCACCCTTAGAGTTAAGGTTTTGACTACTCAAAAAATTCAACGACGTCTTATCTATTCTCCGGTTATATAACAGCAGATACACCAACTCAGTCCGTCGTTCTTCCGCCAGGGTTGTCGTGGTTGAATCAGTAACTTGAAGTTTCTTCAAAGCTAGGGTTTTGGCGCATATACGAAAACCAAGAATTGATGATTGTGATACAACAAAATCACAAACCTTTTTTGAATACAACTAAAATCCCTATATCAAAGGTGTATGGCATTGCAGAATTACAAAGGGCCGGATATCAATATATGTGCATTATGCATAAATTTCTACATGCATAATGATTAATTTTACTAAATCTTATGGTTTTAACCGTAACTAATTAGAAAGGATCATAACCAATTTGCTAACCACCAAGTACAGACAATGAAGTTTAAACAGCTCCGAAAAGCCTTAAAGTTTAACTGGCTGATACTTGCAACATACACCTATAGCAAAACTTGTTGTTAATAAATGAGAAACATATAAATATCGTTGATATATGATTACAATTGATCTAGTGTCTATAACCTAATCATTAGTCTCCATCTTATTATGGCTATCACCAACACCATAACTAAACATGAAGCAAGTGTCCCTGCCATCCACTTCTGGAACCGTCACCAATCAATGGCCTAGGAGTATCCTACTTAGTAACACATTTCTTCTTGCTGCTATCTGCTGCTACATAGAGCAAAACTATAACTGTTTCATAAGATTCATAAAAGCAAATCTACACATTCTTGCACTTTTTCATTGTTACCTTAACTTGTAACTTCTAGCGAAAAGAGTTTTATAAACTGGTTGGACGACTTCATAGTTCATACGTAATTTTTTGGAGAGAAAGTATCTAGGATTCTTGAAAAACAAATTTATATGATAATAATAAGAATAAGAACATGTGCTGCTGTGCAACAGGACCATTTTATCCTTCAAAGGCAATACAACATTATATTGCATACATATACTTGTAGCTTCTTTTTTATTGGAATCTTGAACAGCTTATTTCATTGAGAACACATTTAGTACTTTAAATGGCAAACTAAATCACAATACCATACTACTTACGTATACTATTATAAAAGATATAAGAATCTTCGGATCATTATAATTACAAAAATCATTAATAGATTTTTTATCACGATATGTCACAAAGGAAACCATAATCGGACACCTTGATATACCTACTTGTGTGCTCTGTATATTGTCAAGTTCAACTTAAGGGCACTTTATAATAAGGTAGTAGCAAGAACCTGCTAATAACTGAATAATAAATAGATGACCAAATGTCTTCCATGAGTAACTACACAATTAACTTAAAAATCATAAGTGGTCTCTATAAGGATCTCTAAAGGCCCTTCTAGTTGAAAGAAGAAATGCAAAACTGTCAATACACATTGCACCTCATCTTTTACCTAATAAGAAACACATAAGCATTTACTGAAATTGCTCTTAACAAAATAATGAAATCAGAGCAAAAAGGACATGATAGTACATGTCTTTGAGTTAACTGTTCCAACATTCCCTCCGATTCTTCTGATATAAACCGCTGCACCACAACAGCAGCATCAGTACAAAGAAAACAATACCCACATCAAATACATTCACAAATAATAAAAAACATACACCTGTCAGCTGTTTTACAAAATTAGAATAACTCACTTTGAAAATCCATTTTCCTCTGGTTCTTGATTAGAGGGTCCCGATCCATCACATTCCTTCTCCTCTTTGTCTTTGTCACTATAACGTCTTTTGAGTCCCATCAAACACCATAAAAGACCAATGATTTAGGAAGGAAATAAATGTTGTCATGTAACTGTGAACCTCCTTATGGCTAATATTTTATAATATAATAAATGTTGTCACTAACCTTGAGGTTATGCTCACCGCTATTAACAGCAATCTCATCGAGTTGAAGAGCCTCATACTCCTTGACATTAACCCAAGCAACGGTGCCAAAACCCCCGATAAAATATAAGCTTTGATAGCCTAACATCGACCAAGTACAGAGATAGTCTAGAATGAGTATGTTTACCTTCCTAGTGCCATCAGTAGCTGTAATGATATCCTTCACTTGTAATGCCTATAGTTTAGCGAATTTACGTAACATCATCGAGAGATCTTTGTTTAAATCTATATTTTTTTTAATACTTTTTTTAAACCTATAACTAAGCATATAAGTTGTTGAAAATAAGCCGAACCTTCCAATTCTTCACATGAAAGTTCCAATATACACAAGCTTACATACCATCAAAGCTTGAGAAGGTCTATATCCTTTTGAATCCGATACGTGGTTGTTTATGTGTTTGGCAACCCAAAGTTGTAAACTGATCCATAATACCAATCCTTTTACTCTATGATCTTTATTAACCAAATCAAAACTTCAATCAAACCATAATTGTTTCCCCTAAATTAAAAGCAAAATCACAAACCTTTTTAGAATATAACTGAAAGCCCTATATCAATTTTAAACAAAATCAAGAAATTAGATATTAAAAATCATACCTTGAGGCTATTAAAAAAGATCTTGTTCTTCCATAAATTTATGAAAATGATCTTTGTAATCACTGGCATAAGAGTTATATTGTAACAAATCTTGTTCAATTTCATTAAAATCGTACAATTACTGTATTTGTTTAGGTTTCAATTTGGAATGGGTTTCTAAGAAAAATCAGGTATGACAGCCAAATGCATGTATGGTTTTGTTTTTTCTAAAATTTTAGTTTTGACCCTTAACTCTTGTATATTAACTCCGCGTTTTTAAAGTTTTAGTTTTTTATA
Organism: Artemisia argyi; assembly: GCA_030686995.1. Lineage (NCBI taxonomy): Eukaryota > Viridiplantae > Streptophyta > Magnoliopsida > Asterales > Asteraceae > Artemisia > Artemisia argyi. The sequence continues at coordinate 200,343 of CM060700.1, read as the reverse complement.
CTTTTAACACATATATCTTTTAGCTCAATTTTCTCTAAAATACGAATTTACAAATATTTTTTCCAAATAAGGAAGTACTTAGGTTTTTTAATTAAACGTACTTTAAAAGAAAAATTAATAATTAAAAAAATATTACCTAATAAGGAATGATTTGATTTTTTTAAAATGTAAAAGTCCCCACTAGAGGTTTTATTTTATTAGGAAAAAGATTTAAATGCTAATTTAATTAATCAATTCAAATTATAAGATTATTATTTATTAATTACGAGTATGTTTTTAAAATAAAATTCATCATTTTTTATAAATATATGATTTCAACGCATATAATTAAAGTAAGTGAGTTTTAATAAGGTATACATTAATATCAAATGAATTAATATTTAGAAATGCTTTTAAATTATAGTATGTTTAAATAATGCTTATATGGTTGTTGTTAGCAAATCTTAAATTATTTGTGTGAGCTCTTATACACATGATTTTTAAAACTGAATCAGACATTAAATCGAATTTTCATTTGGTTTTCAAATTTCTTCATTTCAACAGCTCGGGGGACTAGTTAGGTACTTAGTTCAACCGGTTGAATCGGCCAATTCAATCCGATTTTCAAAACCCTACTTGCATGTAAACGATACCATACATCTCGTAACTGGTACTCATAGCTTAAAAGATGAACTATTAAAGTGAATGTCGTTTATCATATGTTGTAGCAAGGAAACTAAAGGATTAGTATCTATAGATAATTCGGACTAAAAGGTTTTGACTCAGACACTCGGTTTGTACTCGCTTTTGAAAAACTCATGGACCTACTATAGAAATTTTATGGATAAAAGATCATGAATTTTGACTCGTGCTCACTTCAGTTAGTGTCATAGATAAGGTAAGGTATTCATGTCAATTCACATCATTTTTTTTTTATCTACAGATAATCCGGAAAACTAGAGCAAATCTAGCATACAGTTGTTATATTTTGGAAAATTCTAAAAATAATGTTTATATGATCCAAGCCTAACGCGTATATAAATTCTTAAAATATTAGATAATGTATAAAAAAGCTAACCATGGTCAAGTTAAAGGTACGACACTTGTAAAATAAAAAGAGCTATATAAAGGCCGAGTGTCAGACATATCTTTCATCACCTCCATCATATTTCTCCTTATCATACGTCAATTTATTTATCTTCTTCATAGTTTTTGGTTAGTAACTTCATCTTCATATATGTTATAAGAGTACTAAAAGACACCCGTGTCCACAGAAGAGGACACTGGATCCACGTAAACTGTACTTTTCTGTGAGGTCGGGTGTCGGTGTCTTTTAGTGTGCTTAATTTGTGCCGCTAGTGCACAAGTTAGAAAAATCCATATTATAATACATCTATACATGTTTTTTTTTTTACGAGACTTGAACGCACAATCTTTTTAGGGGTAAAGCTAAGGATACGCTACATATTTGTTCAAATAAACACATATACGTAATATACTTTCTTAAGTGTCAAAGTAACGCAACATAAATTCAAATTTTTTTCAATCTACGCAATATGACCTGCTAGCAGTAGGTTACCAGGTCACATAACTTTCAAAGTTACACCTTTGGTCCCTAAACTGTCTCATATCTCGCGTACATGATCCCCAAACGTTACACCGTTAGTCCTCAAACGTTACACCGTTAGTCCCCAAACGTTACACCGTTAGTCCCCCAAACGTTACACCGTTAGTCCTCAAATGTTACACCGTTAGTCCCCAAACGTTACACCGTTAGTCCCCCAAACGTTACACCGTTAGTCCCCAAAAAAAAAAAAAAAAACTTTAAAATTGATTTTTTTTAAAGTTTTTTTTAAAAAAAAAAAAAAAAAAAAAAAAAAAAAAAAAAAAAACTTTAAAATTGATTTTTTTTAAGTTTTTTTTAAAAAAAAAAAAAAAAAAAAAAAAAACTTTAAAATTGAATTTTTTTTAAAGTTAAAAAAAAAAAAAAAAAAAAAAAAAACTTTAAAATTGAATTTTTTTTTAAAGTTAAAAAAAAAAAAAAAAAAAAAAAAAAACTTTAAAATTGAATTTTTTTTAAAGTTTAAAAAAAATTAAAAAAAAAAAAAACCTTTAAAATTGAATTTTTTAAAAAAAAAACTTTAAAAAAAATTCAATTTAAATTTTTTTTTTTTTTTAACTTTAAAAAAAATTCAATTTTAAAGTTTTTTTTTTTTTTTTTTTTTTTTTAAAACTTAAAAAAAAAAAAATTCAATTTTAAAGGTTTTTTTTTTTTTGGGGACTAACGGTGTAACGTTTGAGGACTAACGGTGTAACGTTTGGGGACTAACGGTGTAACGTTTGGGGGACTAACGGTGTAACGTTTGAGGACTAACGGTGTAACGTTTGGGGACTAACGGTGTAACGTTTGGGGACTAACAGTGTAACGTTTGAGGACTAATGGTGTAACGTTTGGGGATAATGTACGCGAGATATGGGACAGTTTAGGGACCAAATGTGTAACTTTTAAAGTTATGTGACCTGGTAACTTGCTGCTAGCAGGTCATATTGCGTAGATTGAACAAGATTTGAATTTATGTTGCGTTACTTTGACACTTAAGAAAGTATATTACGTATATGTGTTTATTTGAACAAATATGTAGCGTATCCTTAGCTTTACCCCATCTTTTTATTTGCATGTTACAGATAGATAAGAAATGTCGTCAGAGAATAATAACGGGGAATTTAGTTTCCCAAAGACACCAACGAAAGGACGAAACGGACTGCCAAAGATTCAAACGTCGCATGGCTATGGAAAGAAGAAAGAAGTAGTCGAAGAGCAGGTGGTATGTCATGACGACAGTGTGCCAACAGTGAAGGCTCAGACGATAGATGAGCTGCATTCGTTGCAGAAGAAGAGATCTGTTCCTAATACTCCCATCAAATCATCAGGAGATACTCCTACTTTTACTTCTTCTCTTTCTGAAGAGGAACGCCACAAACAACAGCTCCAATCCATTAGGTAAACTAGAACTGTACCCGCGCAGTGCGGCGGCGGGTACCGTGTGATTATGTTTTGCGTTATTTGGTTACATGTTTAGTTTTACAAGTAGAAATATTAGAGATAGTTAAGCCAAATAACTTTAGTTTGAACAACCAACTTGCTTCCTAATAAATTAATTTTGAAATCTTTCCGTAATAAGCAAGAAAAAACTCATTTCTAATTATAGAATAGTCTCAAATGCATTATATAGTAGTATATATATACTCTCTCGTCTCATATTTATAGTACGCGTTTATTTTTTACCATGTCCTAATTTAATTGTGTTACTATAAATAGATAGAAAATTTTGATCATATTATCCTTTTTTTTTAAATTATTATTACAAACTCTCAAAAAATATTAATTAATTAGTTAATGGTAGAACTGTAATTTTGCAAAAAATTATACAGAGAAATAGTAATAGTTATGCTTTTTTAATCAGAGACAATTATTAAGAACGTATATCAAATTTGTATTAGAAATGAATAAGTTTTTGGGTATTGGTGTAACTAAAATATATGAATGTGTGTTGTTCTTGAAGTGCCTCGTTGGCATCATTGACGAGGGAATCGGGGCCGAAGGTGGTGAAGGGAGATCCAGACCGGAAAAGTGAAACTCCGAGAGCTCAAGTGACTCACCAACACCGTCACGTGCATGCTCCTACACTCAGTACCAGTGACAGTTCTCTCAAGTTCACTCATATCCTCTATAACCTATCCCCTGCTGGTAAATACTAATTAACTCATCTAGGTGAAAAATAATACTACGTACTAGTTATTGTTTAGTTAATCCTGATGTACGTATGGTTATACATACAGAACTTTATGAGCAAGCCATAAAGTATGAGAAAGGATCGTTTATTACGTCTAGTGGTGCTTTGGCCACATTATCTGGTGCCAAGACAGGGCGATCACCAAGGGACAAACGTGTTGTTAGAGACGAGACAACCGAAGATGAACTTTGGTGGGGAAAGTAAGTTGTTCCAATCCTTGTTTGTGTTTCAAGTGGTTGATGATGCTTGATCAATTTTGAATGTTAATGTAATCAATAAACCCTGTGCGCAGGGGGTCTCCCAATATTGAGATGGATGAACATACATTCTTGGTCAACAGAGAACGAGCTGTGGATTACTTGTGCTCGCTTGATAAGGTCTCTCCTTTTAATCTAATACTTCACTTCATTAATTGTTTACATATGCATATGTTAGGACTACTTGGTTGCAGTTCATACATGATTCTCTGCTAGTCCTTTTTGCCGTAAAAATAGTGTCTTATTATAAGATAAAATGGGTCCAAGTGGTTATTGCGGATCATAAGTAGTTTTGTTACATCCAATCCCCAAGATGGACAATCGTGTATAGTAGATGGGCGTGTAAGTTTGTCGCCAAGAAAAAAAACTGTTTCTATATGCATCTATGTTAAGATAGTAGGCCGATAGAATATGTCATACCGACCATATCTACTAATTCTCGATTTTGATTCAGGAAAGTCATTTTATTACCCCACTTATCATGGTCACAATGGTTTGAATGAATAATTGAGTTTCAATCTTTCAGTGTCAGTATTTATACATAATATTAAATTTGCACAAAAAAGGAATGTGACATAACTTTGATTCATTCAGCAAATCCATGGACCCACAGAAAAACTAGGCATTCATCTACTGGATAAGTTGTCAATTTACAGATAATATGTATGTTTCAAACTTAAAGGTCAACTTTTTAAACTAATACATCAGTTTTTATCAACCTTAGGTCATCTTCATGTGCTGCACAACCATTTCCTGGATATATTTATAGTGCTTGTCTGGGTTGCACGTCATTTAAGATATAACTAGATAAGCACATTTTATCAGGGTGGGTCCCGGGGGGTCCCGGGACACCCATGGAATTTTACGACGTAGTGTTAATTTTTGTAAAGAACCTCGATTTTTCCTAAATACTCCTGGTCTAATAAAATTATGTTCCTTGTTTTGTATAATTTTTCGTAAATGCCCCTCGTCAAATTGTGTCCTGGTTCCGTCACTAACATTTAAGATATACAGTAACTAGATAAGCACATTTTATGGCGTAAGTAGATTAACTTATGTATCCGTGAGATAGTAATGCACTGAAAATAAACTACAGACTAATTTGACTCTAGTTGTCCTCAGAATCATCTTTTTCTTGATAAAGTACTTGATAAGTAGACGATTATTAATTGATGAATCAGTCACGCTGCTTAGCTAAGTCTGTTGACATTTGATCTCATGCAACATCTGTTATGCTTCTCTAGTTTTGAAACTATGAAGTTGTTGAATTCTTAATCTAATTTTTATATATATTTGCCTCTCAGGTTTACGTGAACGATCAGTTTCTCAACTGGGACCCAGTTCATCGTATCAAAGTCCGTATTGTATCAGCCAGAGCATATCATTCATTGTTCATGCATAACATGTAAGGGCTCCAAAAATAAAATGCTAGCTTTTTAAAAAGATAATTACTAACCAGACGATGTAATTTCAGGTGCATCCGACCCACTGCTGAAGAGCTTGAGGATTTCGGTACTCCAGACTTTACAATATACAATGCTGGAATGTTCCCGTGCAACCGTTACACTCATTATATGACATCCTCGACAAGCGTAGATCTCAACCTTGGTAGGAGGGAAATGGTCATCCTTGGAACCCAATACGCCGGTGAAATGAAGAAAGGCCTTTTTGGTGTTATGCATTATCTCATGCCTAAACGCCAAATACTCTCTCTTCACTCCGGTTGCAATATGGGGAAAGATGGTGACGTGGCACTCTTCTTTGGATTATCAGGTATAACTTAACAAGCGGGATGGGTAATGGGTCAAAACAGGTCCGGGTAAAACCAGTCATTTTTAAACGGGTTGATGTTTTGGGTCAAACCCACTACTTTTTACCCGTTTAGTATTATCACTTATTACTTTTATTTGAGCTGAATGACATTTTCAACGCCACTTTTACCCTTTGACCAACTGATGGTTTGGTTTTATAATACGTGTACACCTAGGTACCGGAAAAACCACACTGTCTACAGATCACAACAGATATCTAATTGGAGATGACGAGCATTGTTGGAGTGAGAATGGTGTGTCTAATATCGAAGGTGGTTGCTATGCAAAGTGTATTGATCTGTCAAGGGAGAAGGAGCCTGATATCTTCAATGCCATCAAGTTCGGGACAGTGATGGAAAATGTAGTGTTTGATGAGCATACCCGAGAGGTCGATTATTCGGACAAATCCGTAACAGGTAAACAGAAGTTATCGTTTTAGTAGAAGTTTTACACATTTTTTGAAACTTTTGTACTGATAATTGGAGTAAACTTTTAGAGAACACTCGGGCGGCATATCCTATAGAATACATACCGAATGCTAAGATACCATGTGTCGGGCCTCATCCAAAGAATGTCATCTTATTGGCTTGTGATGCGTTTGGTGTGCTTCCACCTGTAAGCAAGCTAAACTTAGCTCAAACTATGTACCATTTCATCAGTGGCTACACTGCTCTCGTGGCTGGAACAGAAGACGGGATAAAAGAGCCACAAGCAACTTTTTCAGCTTGTTTTGGTGCAGCGTTTATTATGCTTCACCCGACAAAGTATGCAGCCATGTTAGCTGAAAAGATGCAAAAGCACGGTGCAACCGGATGGCTTGTTAACACTGGCTGGTCAGGTGGAAGGTAAGGAGCAAAAGTCTACTAGATTGTATAATTTTTCTTTTCAAATACTCATTTCTAATGGAGCATATTATTATTCTATACAGTTATGGATCAGGTAACCGTATAAAGTTGGCATACACACGGAAAATCATTGATGCTATCCACTCAGGGAGCCTTTTGGAAGCCGAATACACAAAGACTGAAATATTTGGACTTGAAATCCCAACTGCAATTGAAGGCGTGCCATCAGAGATTCTTGATCCAGCAAACTCCGTAAGTTTATATATTTACGTAACTGCATGTGCTCCTATATCTAGACTTGAGATCAAGTGACATGATTCAAATTTCATGTGCAGTGGGCGGACAAGGGGGCTCACAAGGAGACGCTGACGAAGTTGGGAGGGTTGTTCAAGAAGAATTTTGAGGTGTTTTTGGACTACAAGATTGGAACAGATAACAACCTGACTGAGGAAATCCTGGCCGCTGGTCCCAACTTTTAATCTCTCGGAAGAAATAATAAAATAAAATAGGGTTCGTTTTTCTTTATGGATGAAATCCCCAAATCCGAAGCGGTGTAGATTAAACATCACTGTGGATTTGAGAAATTTATACAAAGAAAATAACGTAAGCCTAATGTACGTGCTGTGTAAATTCGTTATATATGACTTCCAAGAGGAGGGGTTAGTTGCATGTGTTTCCATGATCGAGTTGAGATGTATTATTATGCAAATCCAACATTATATTTCCTTGTATTCATATAATGATTGTTGTTTTTCTACAAAATATATTGCTATTCTTTGAAATTTGTCTGCAAATCAAGTACAGAATTTGTAAAGTTATTCAGATAAACACATCTACGTAATATACTTTCTACAGTGTCAAAGTTTTTCAGAATTTGTAAAGTTATTCAGATTGTTAGACCAGTGAATCTGTCATTTAGCTAAGTATTAAAAATGAAGCATGGTAGTTTCAACCTGGCTAAGTATTTTGCTACCCTAATTTCAATTACAGTTAATCCTGTTAAAGATTTAACGAAAAATGCAAACACATTATTTTCATGATTATAATATTTATGAGTATAACTATAAAAAAGGTACAAACGAGCAGAGTCGAACCCGATTCTACCAAAGCTCAAGCTCAACTCATTTAAGTTAATAAAGCTTGAGCTTGTTTTTGAGCCATATGTTTTTAGCTCAAGCTTGGTTCGTTAAATATTTTGCAAGCTCGTAATCGTTTTATGATATGTCCAAACAAAATAAAGCTCGACTCGAGCTCAACTTTTAAGTTCACTACCCTCGAACTCATTTATATATTAATAAACATGACGACATACAATTATACATATATGACGCGAATTTACATATATAAATGTGTATTTTTCTCAGATTTGTTTAGACTCCTTTAGGCTTGCAAGCATAATCAAGCTTTCAGTACGAAGACCGAGGTTTGCTTTTTAACTGAGCTTTCGAGCTTCTACAAAGGTGATCTCGAGCACTCATGAAGGGCTTGGCTTCAACAATACTGGTCTTTTCCCTTAAATCCTATCAGGGTTAACTGTTAAGTGGGTATAATGTAGTAGAAATTTCACTTAGCTAAGTTTAGGGTGCTATGTCTCACCTTTAATAATTCAGGGTTTGAAAGCTCAACTCAACGAAATTTAAAGTACTAAATTACATTTTGACCTATAAAAAATGAAATCTCATTTTGAGGGAATTTCAAAAGAATTTATCTTTGTCAAAGTTAAAATGAGCTAGTCGAAGACAAATAGTATATATATGACCATTATAACACATATAATGTCATATGTAAAAAGTGTTGCCATTGCCCTAATTTCCTGACACCGAAGCCTTAAGTTTTCTGGTTCTAGTTTCGGGTTGATGTCCACCTAGGACACCCAAAGTTCCTCAAATGATTATGCGTCCGTTTGACGTACCAGTCAAGTGAGGTCAAAGGGACCTTGAATGATAAAAAAACATGAAAAAAGGACTTCTGATGATAAAAAGTTGTTATTTAGACTAAGGATGATATTTTGATGCAAGTTCAGGGACGACCGGTGTATTTTACTAAATTTATAATTATGATGATTTATGAAATTGTAAGAATTAATTTATGCCAAATCTTATTCAGCCGAAAGTTTTAATGCATCAAGTTTAATTGCTTATTCTTGATTGATAACATATGTATATGTTAAGATCCGTTAAATTAAATGTTAATTTAATTTGTCACGTGTTTATACGCTGCCACATGATTAAAGATTTGTAAATGTTTAATCAACCTTGTGCGACTAAATTCGTATAAAGCATACTAATTATGTCGAAAACCGAATAGACACAATTAGTCCCGATTGTTATTTTCGTTACATTTATGATCTCTATCAGTTAACTTACTTTACATTTGAGGTCATTATATTTTCCGTCAAATATTAACTCTAAAGGCATCATACTTGTCACCTTTTGTCATTGTATGTAGCGAACGTTTTTTTTATATTGTAGCACTAACTTTTTTAAATCGTGCCATTTTGTGTACCGGTGACTTGTTTGACCTGTTTCATAGGTTGAGTTAACGATCGTTTGTTTTATTATTGCAATGTTAGTCTTTTATACTAACGACCGTTTATAAAAAACTAAATGAATCCTGTTAACTTAACGACCGTTTATGTTATTATTGCAACGTTAGTCATTTACACGTTTTCGTCCGTTTTTACACGTTTTCGTCTGTTTTTAAATGATTTCGTCCGTTGTTACACATTTTCATTCGTTTTCACACGTTTTTACACGAAAAAAATAAAAATAAAAAATAAAAAAAATAAAAAATAATAATAAAATAATAATAATAATAATAATAATAATAAAAATGATAATAATAATAATAATAATAATAATAATAATAATAATAATAATAATAATAATAATAATAATAATAATAAAATAAATAATAATAATAATAATAATAATAATAATAATAATAATAATAATAATAATAATAATAATAATAATAATAATAATAATAATAATAATAATAATAAAATAAATAATAATAATAATAATAATAATAATAATTTCACGTGTCTTGATGTAAAACATTATTCTAGACAACTTTCGTGTTTTACACTTTTGAAGATTCTGACCAGAAAATGGTCAAAATCGTGATTTAAAATCAAATATCAAGTTTTCATATGTTTTTATCCATTTTCATATATTTTTATCGGTTTTCATAATATTATATTTATAAAAATGGATGAAAACGGAAAAATATAAGAAAAACGGAGGAAAACGTATAATGATTGACGAAAACGAATAAAAGTATATGAACACGGATAAAAACGTATGAACACGGATAAAACCGTATGAAATTATTATTATTATTATTATTATTATTATTATTATTATTATTATTATTATTATAAATAAACTTTCATTGAAAAACCACGAAAATTACATGAAATTGGAGGGGAGTCTAGACACAATCTGCGCTCCCACTCCTTTTTGAATACAGAAACTAACTCGATGAAATATAAATGCGCCGCTTTTAACATTGTTAGAGTGGCTATTGGCAATAGACCCGACACGCGACAACATATTCAAAGCTTCCACCTCAAGTTCCCCAAACGTAGAAAAGGCGAAAGGGACGAACTTGTACCCATTGTCTGCACACTTGGACTCATACTTTTTCCTCTTCTTTTCCACAGCATTATTCAAAGCAGCCCCGGGGGCCCATGACGTAACCCCAGTCCCAGCAAACGGGGAGACCCCAGTCACATCTAGACATGCATCCTTACCTTGGGACCAGTTAAACAATAGCACATCTGCATGACGTAATTCACCCCCTTTTTCTGAAAGAAATCCCATAGGAGCCTCTTTACGAACCATAATCCCAGCTTTAGAGCATATATCAACAAGGATATCACGCACCAAATTATGCCTGAACTTAACCCCCACTTCGCTAACGCAGTGGACCGCATGATCCCCCCATTGGTCCATACGGTGTACATTGCAACTCGGGCATAAGCTGCCTTCGGGAAACATAGGAACTGCGAGCCTGTAACATAGCACCGAACGAAATTGGCGAGGATTCATCCTTTGTCCAAGCCCGTCGATGGGGATGGCGAAAAGGAAGTCCTGTGAATGTGGGGCACGGATGCTGCTAAGTATAGCCACCTGCCTTGGACTTAGTGAGTACTTAGAAACAAGGTCTTTCTCAATGACACCGAAATAACACTTTGCCAATGTTTTCATCATTTGGGGGGCAGGAGCGCCCCCGGAGACAGCGAGAAAGTCGGTGTTGCAAGTAGCATTGAAATCATCCAAGGCATGCTGGAATGAAGGGCCATGTGAAACAATCCCGGTTTGGGTGAGTATCTTCTGTTGTAAATCCACCGTTTGCATACGAGAGGCAAGAAAGGCGTATTGCATGATATCCCCCGCAGAGAGGATGCCGAGACCACCTAACTTTATTGGGAGAGTGGCAAGGCGCCACTGCCAATCGCCAAATCCCGGCCCTGAGGTGGTAACGATCTTCTCCAAGGAGCCACGTAACGTCTGATCGAATAGCGCTTGGGCCTCTGGCAAGTACAAGGGGGAACATGTTCTCAAAGCATAAGATAATTTAGACACCCCTGCACAATACCGCAAGAGGAGCAGTTCACATTGAGGATCATTAAGTTTGCTAATGGCCTCCATTAGAGATATGGTTTTGGATACTCTTTTGGAAGCCAAGTCTCGACAGAACCTGTCATCCAAGCTGACAGAACCCCCTAGAAGTTTGACGCCATGGAGCGGACGAGCGATATTCGTGGGGAACACACCATCCACTCTACTCCTAGGATCCTCCACGGGCCAAAAGAGTTCGGTCTTATCAACGTTCAAGAACAAACCACGTTCGGGGCCCTCCGTCCTGATGATGTCCAACGCCTTAGCGACCATGGGGGTGTCTCCAACAATAGTGCCATCATCAAGGTACCAAGCCTGAAGGGAAAGCTCACAAGCGCGGCTAATGGAATGAACCAAAGGGTCCAAGCTCACAAGCGTGTCTCCAACAATTATTATTATTATTATTATTATTATTATTATTATTATTAATTTTATTATTATTATTATTATTAATTTTATTATTATTATTATTATTATTATTATTATTATTATTACTATTATTATTATTATTATTTTATTTATTATTATTATTATTATTATTATTATTAATTTTTTTTTTTAATTTTTAATTTTTATTTTTAATTTTTTTTTCGTGTAAAAACGAACGAAAACGTGTAACAACGGACGAAAATGTGTAAAAACAGAAGAAAACGTGTAAAAATGAACGAAAACGTGCAAAAACGTTTAAAGGGCTAACGTTGCAATAATAAAATAAACGATCGTTAAGTTAACAAGCTCCATTTAGTTATTTATAAACGGTCGTTAGTATAAAGGACTAACGCTGCAATAATAAAACAAACGATCGTTAACTCAACCTGCTGCAACAGGTCTAATAAGTCACCAGCACACACTATGGCACGATTTAAAAAAGTTAGTGCTACAATAAAAAAAAAATCGCTACATACAATAATAAAAGGTGGCAAGTATGAAGCATTTTCTTGCCAATATCTCATTAAAGTATCCGTAAACTTTTATAGTTACGTTAAAACCCAATTGCTCCGAGGATATGTCCGTTAGACAAACCCTTTTATCTATATTGAACTATTTTTTTTAATTTTTATTTTATTTTTTAATCATAATACAAGATATTTCGTATATGCGAGGGTTATAAATATATAAATACCAAAACCCCGTAATATTCATGGGTCGATAAGAAGGATTTCTTTATTTATTAGTAAATCTTAAGTAATACTACTACATATGTTACACGTTTGTCTAGAAAATTATAGTGTAACGGTTTGTCTAGAAAATTTGTATTTGCATCCCACCCACGTTTGTTACAAAACACATTAAAATTAAAAGTTCATTTGTGTCAAAATAATTATTGCGTACATTAGTTGTTCCCATAAAACTTTTAGGTTTAAGTGAGTAATTAGAGTTAAAATAACTAGTAGTAATTAAAATGAGTATATCTTAATTAATTACTTGTGGTGCAAGAAAGGGACTAAGAAATAAATTAATAAAAACTTTCTAACCGTAAAAGGGAAATTCAAATTAAAAAACCCGGCCACACACGCAACAGTCAACAACACAGACATGCATGCAAACTCATCATCTCTATATAAGTTGATACTCATATCCCAGAAACAAAGCCCATTTTGATCATCCAAAACATAATACTCATATCTTAAAAAAAAAAAACCCAGCTGTTTGATCATCCAAATTAGAAACCGGTACCATGACGTTACACCGTAAGAAGAGGTGTAAATTTTGTTTCTGGAAAAGTTATTGTCATCGGATTAATGATCACGTGTCATTCTGTGATGAAGAGGTTTGAAATTTAATTAGGGTTTCTTAATTTTCTTGATTCTTTATGAGTTAATATGTGATGTTCAAAACTGTTTAGTACTTTTGTCAATGTTGTTGTTAACTGATATGATTAGTGCTTAATTAGCCATGATAAAATTTTAATAAAAAGATCTATCACAATGATAAATGAGGATTCTTTCAATTTAAAGTTTAGTTTATTTTATTGATTATACTCAAATATATTTAGGGTTTGTGATGTTCAATGCATGGTTCTTGATTGCGAATTTATTCAAAACTATTACTTGTTTTGTTGTTATTGCTTAATGATAAAATTATAATACAATAAAATTTTGTGATAAAACTGTTACTTGTGTTATTGTTCAAGTTATCTTGATGCATGGTTCTTGATTACGAGTTTATTCAAAACTATTACTTGTACATGTTGTTGTTGCTTAATGATACAATTATAATAAAATAAATTTTTGTGATAAAACTGTTACTTGTGTTATTGTTCAAGTTATCTTGATGCATGGCTCTTGATTACGAGTTTATTCAAAACTGTTACTTATTTTATTGTTGCTTAATGATAAAATTATAATAAAACAAAATTTTGTGATAACGAGGATTCTTTGAATTTAAAGAATAAATTTTTATGAATAAACAGTTTGTTTTTTATGCTAATTGGAGGTTTAATTATATATATATTCTCAATGTTTCCTGATCATTAAAAAATCTGCATGGTGATAATATTTGAAAGTTGTTATGTGTAATTGGGATAATTATTAATTCTTTGTTGTTAGTTTAAGAATTTTCTTGAATATACTTTTATGATAATTGGATGTTTAATTATATATATTCTCAATGTTTCTTGATCATGATAAAATTCAAAAAATCTGCATTTGATTATTTTAAATTTGTTACTATTTTTTATTTAATGCTTCTTGTATATTATATGTGCAGAACGTTGAAAGATTTAATAGTGCCGAGTTTAGGATAAATGAAATGGGTAAGAGGAAAGTAAGCAAAGATATGAAAAGGCAAAACCTAAGTGCAGTTAACAAAGGTAGAATCTTTTTTTTTTTTTTTTTTTTTTTTTTTTTTTTTTTTAATTAATAAATAGTATTGGATTGTTTGTTGTTCTATTAATTTGCAGTTGGTTTGAGGAGTTTATTGGATGGTGTAGTTCATTACACTTGATTTAGTATGTTAGGACACCAATCCGAGTTTGTTAAGAGACTAGTCAATGGTTTTGTGGATGGAACCGTGATTGATTTACCATTATCTCAAAACACTATCGAAGTGGTTATTGCATTCATTCGGTATCATCACTACGTTCATGGTGTTAGAGATGAGGTTGATTTCGATAATGAATTTGGTGAAAACATTGTCAATCCAATGGACAAGTTTGATTTAGCCTGCGTCGGTGTCCATCTAGGAATTGAAACGTTGCTCCATGTTTTTGTTATTAATATGGTGGTGACATCACGATGTTTTTATGTTCGAGGGGTTTCGCGATCATCTGGGTTTGGGGGGTGGAGTATTAAATAATGATCAAGAGGTCGTACTAAGGCGGTTGGAGGATGTTTGGTTTTGGTTTTGACGACTGAGATGATGATTTTGTGTAGATCGACTTGATTGATTTGATTGATCGATTTGGGCTTGTGGGGAGGGAACTTGTCTGTTTTAAAGATTTTGGAATGACTTTGGTTGCATATAATGAACTTCTTTCAGGATCTTTCGTGACCGCATATGTAAACTTGTAGAGCTAGATTTCAAATAGTATAAGTTTAATGCATTGCAAAAATTGTCCATAATAACTAATATATGGGCATTGTCATGGTTTATGAAATTGTGTTGTAAGGTTCTTTAAATTGATTTTCAGAATAAAATAGGGTAATTTGAGTGATACTACCCCTCAACTACCTATGTCATAGTAAATTTGCAAATGTATCTCCAACAAATATGTTTTTTTTTCCGATGTATTCTTTTAAAATAAAGGGTCATGGTAGTTGTAACTAATATTCCATCGTGGGCGAAGAATTTCCGGTTATCTTTCTTGTGGACTAGGCGACAAAACAACAAAATTGCCATTCAATCGTTCGTTACATCTTCTTCTACTTTAATAGTTAGATGGGGTGTTCCTTTTGTTTTGAACTTTTCTCGCTTTCTATGAATGATATGTATAATTTTTATTTTTATTTATTCATTCATTTATTTATTTATTATTATTATTATTTTAATGAAATGTAGGTTTGAAAGAAAGAAAAAAACAACTCTAGTTATACTATTAGTATCCCAAAATGTAGGGCAAGGATCTATTTACATACATAATTGAGATCACGTCCCAAGAAATAAATAGACTCCTAGATACTTACATAAAGAATGTACACTCCACACTTTACATGAGACTAAAGAATATTTAATCTTAGCTTATTGAACCTTCATGGATAACATAGGATATTTCAGAAGAATCTTGAGCATTCTGTTAAGTGATAGATTATTAGTTGGCCCAAACAATTTATGAGCTTAAGGTCTATTAGAGTTAAGTTTATGCTAATTATGTATTTTATAATTATTGGTCAATAATAAAATATTTTTTATTAGGGATTACAATCCGAAATAGAATGAGGATAATGTAAGTTAAACTAACGAGTTCACCATTCTAACACTTTCAAGTTTGCAAAATTGACGCGTTATTGATAAGATTGTCTTTTGGGGGGTAATCATAGTTTTCGATATTTTGGCCAACTAATCCATGAGGTTTGAACCCACTGTCACACATATTCAAACCAGGTAAAACCCTTCATTTTCAGGAGGTTGGTGTGACCACTTCAAGGTTGTTTGCACCTAGTAGAATTGAACTTGAGACCTCACACATTTTAGAGTGCTAGTTACAAGCCCTTTTGCCACTATAACACCCTTGAGTGGTTAGATATAAGATTGTTTAATAATGTTAACCTACAATTTTCTTTGTGATTTTTATCTTTCAAACGTTGTAAATAATATGTTTAATAGTAGGAGCTTCTGAAAATGCAAGTATAGAAACATGCTTTTGAGAAGACGGTATCCACGCGTTATAGTGGTGGGTAACTTGAAATATATGTTAACGGCATCAAAAGGCGAAAGTGATGGCTAGGAGTTGTACGCTTTAATTATGTTTATATAATTGTCTTTTAAGTGCTTGGTCGTTTAGCAGCTTTTTTAGATTGTATCATATGATAATGGATATTTTTAGAAGAGCATTAATTATATTTGTTGAATTTATGTATTTGTGCATTAAGTATTTGTAAACCAAGCTATACAAGTTGTAATGCTTAAAAAATATTTACTACGTATTATATACAAGTAATGACAATTAATAAAGTGATCGCGTTTAAATTGGTTGTACATTTATCTTTATTACTTGTGATGCTTAATTTTAAGTTTTTTAGTGTCTTAGTGTTATTAATGCTTTAAAAAGGCTTCCTCCGTTATAAGATCAAATGCGAAGAAATCTTAAAATAAAAAAGATAAGAAATAACTATAAAATGCTCTAGAAACATATAGACTTGCTCAAACGTTAACAAGCCTTCAGATTGAACTTAAAACTATGTTAATGTTCCATTTTGTTAGTAATATTAACTTTTTCACAATATTGGTTAAAAACATAATTCTTAAAAAAAAGTAAAAGTAATATGCTTTCACGGTCAAATGCACACATCATTGAATTGTCTTGTCACATATATAATGGGTGAACTTTAATCTTTGACAACACACTCTTATCACATTTATGTGTTTAAAAGAAATTATATTATGTAAATAATAAGGTAAAGAAATATGTAGAATTTAAAGCTTTTGAAATATGAAAGGGTCGTATGTTCTTAAATTCAGTCATCTCGTAAATATATAATCATGCCTTTAAGTTAGATTATAAATATAAACTACTTGTTCGATCGGGATTAATTTAAGATATCGTCGTACGTGCAGATAAGACGGACTGGTGGCGATTAGTATGTGCAAGTGGTGCAACCGCACAAGGCCCCCGTTTGTGAGAGGCATCCGATTTATTATATGTCCATTGGTAATTATACATGTCTAAGTATATTTATACATGTCAAATATTATGTGAGGGGCCTCTGATTTAGTATATGTTTATTAGTATTTATACATGTATAAGTATATATAATGTTTTGAATTTTCCATTATTGTTAAGATTTTCGTGATTTAAAGAGCC
This sequence comes from Artemisia argyi, assembly GCA_030686995.1. Classification (NCBI taxonomy): domain Eukaryota; kingdom Viridiplantae; phylum Streptophyta; class Magnoliopsida; order Asterales; family Asteraceae; genus Artemisia; species Artemisia argyi. The sequence goes on along the minus strand of CM060700.1, from coordinate 183,067 downwards.
TCATTCCTAATTTCGCACCGAGCCACCCAAATCAATGGGATGGCTCTGGTAAGACGACTTCAAACGATATACTATTATATATTTATGCAGTTGTCAATTACATATTAATTTGTTCTAACATATGGCCGGCATGTGTCTATTCTCTACAAATTGTTATACTTCTGTTAACTGTAGTAGAGATTTGAAGAACATGATCATGCATGATTAGTATTTAAACACATACTAATAGAAATAATGCAATACATCTATTAAGTTAGTTAAAGTTTAGCTATTGGATTAATGTGACTGGGCCTAAAGTAGGCCAAAATGGGCTTGAGTTAGGTAAAAAAACAATAAGAACTTGGGATTGTATTAGGATCGGATCATTTACGATTATGCGTGAGATCCTAGATTAACTCTACTCGAACTAAGATCATACTACTATCCTACTCGTTTTTATACGTGGAACATAGAATTGTACGATCCTAAGATCAGGATCGGGATCTAGACAACCTTGCCCCTAGTAGAGTTGTAGAGACCAAAAGATTGTATATTCTTTTCTCATTCGCAAGGTTTTGCATATTAGATTCTGCTCGGTGATTTTTACTTTTCTTTATTCTAAAGAAAAGAGTTTGTTTGCTAACTTTGTAAAAGAATTTGTCACGGAATATTATAGGCCTTTAATAAAGAAGGTAAAATCATCAATGTCATGGTTTTAGTCAAGCTATTTAGAATGGTTATATGATGAAATCTCTCTTTCTTTCCTGTTTGTTTTCTTTTTATCTTTTTCAACTATTTAGAAGATAAAGATAAAATCACACTTGGTCAAAAAGTTGATATCCATACCCTACTATACAATCCAAACAATAATATAGAGATTGATACATTCATTATCATTTCACATTATACTAACACTCATAATCATTGAGATTCATAATTTTAGAAAAGTAAATGTAATATGCTTTTAGGGTCAAATGTTGGGTTAAACAGCGGGTCAAAACCGAACCGAACACCGACCAAAAACTGAAGCGAACCAAAAACTGATTTTGTGAAAGACATGAACCAAGAACCAAACTGAAGTGACTCGGTTTTATACGGTTTTTTGTTGGTCCATTCGGTTCGGTTGCGATTGTATGGTTTAGGTGTATTTTTTTCGGTTTTGGTTCGAACTAAACCGATTCGAAACGAAACCGAAAATCATAAAAATATAGAACCAGAAACTGAACTGAATATGGTCGGTTCTGTTTCGATCGGACCTGTTCAGCTCGGGTTTTTTGGTTCGATTCGGTTTTCGATCTGTTTTGCTTGGCCCTATTCGAATGCACACACTATAGAATTGTATTGTCACATAAAAGAAATTATATTATGAAAATAATAAGGTAAAGAAATGTGTAGAATTTAAAAGTTTTGAAATATGAAAGGGTCGTCATATGTTCGAAACAAAAAGTTTAACATATTATCTATTATCTCTATATATAATAGAGCGATAGAACATGCTTCTCTTGAGCGAAAATAATAGAATACTATTTCTATAAATAAAATAATAATAAATTCCCTGCAGAAAATCCCACAAACGAATAAAGAGACAAAAAAATCCGGTCCAAAAAAACAATTAAAAAACAATATTTACAAATCAAACCTTCAACTTCTTACTATTTACGAACTTTTTATAAAACAAACTTTATTTACCAAGCATCTAATTGATATCTCTCGTTTCTTTGAAAAAAAAAATACCGGCAAAAAGGTCTCTTGATAACGTACATAACAAGCACAATATTGATAACGTACAAAACAAGCCCGAAAAGGTTCCTTGATAACATTCAGCTTCTTACTATTTACGACCTTTTTATGCAACAAACTTTATTTACCAAGTATCTAACTGATATCTCGCGTTTCTTTGAACAAAAAAAAATACCGTTAAAAAGGTCTCTTGATAACGTACAAAACAAGCCCGATATTGATATATTTTTTTACGTATGTATGGTTTTATAAAAAATGTTAAAGTTTAATATATATATATATATATATATATATATATATATATATATATATATATATATATAATTTCTAAATAAAAGAACTTTCAAAATACACCCTTAACCTATCAAATAACTTTAAAATTATCCTAAAGTTTTTTAAAACTATAACGGTCAAAATTAGTCCCGCCGCAACACCTTGGTGACCGACAAAACATTCATTCCAAAAAGGACGTCGTACGACAACTACAAATATAGCTTCACATAACATTTGTTCCAAACAAATACAACACCTGTCAGGAAAAAACATGCCAAGATCTTACAATGAGAAACCCCACCCAAACATTATTCGTAAATAATTATCGCAAAAATTCCTCAAAAATTTCCGCTGCAACGCAGCGGGCACCTTCCCATTTGTACTATATAAGGAGCGAAAAAAAAAACTTACAAAACACACCCTGAACATTTTAATATTTACAACTTTTTTATATCAAACTTTATTTGCCAAATATATAACAGATACCTAACGGTTTTTTGAATAAAAAAATACTGGCAAAAAGGCCTCTCAATAACGAACAAAACAAACTCAAATATTGATATACTTTTAACGTACGTACGATTTTATAAAAAAACGTTGAAGTTTGATATATATATATATATATATATATATATATATATATATATGTATGGGGATAGCTTAGCCACACCATGGTGTAGCCAATTTAGCTACACCAATGCGCCAATTTGAGGTATAAAACATCAAATTTTATGCTCGATTAACATCATAAATCCATTTCCACTCCAAAATTTCTTAGAACTAACATCTATCATTGACATTTACACTAAAGTAGTTATTGTTGCAAATGTATGATGATAGTAGCCATTTTAGTGACCGAAACTAGATTCAAGAAAACACACATAAAAATAGCAACAATAGCAAATAATAGATGTTGGAAGTGATGGATTAGGAAGGTTAGCAAGTTAAGGATATTAAGGTGACATCATAATTTGGGTTTTATGCATGGAATTAGCATTTTAGTGTAGCTACGTTGGCTACACCCTTGGTGTAGCTAAGATTATCCCTATATATATATATATAGTTTCTAAATAAAAGAACTTTCAAAATGCATCCTTAACCTATCAAATAACTTTAAAATTATCCTAATTTTTTTTAAACTATAAGGGTCAAAATCAGCCCCGCCGCAACACACTGGTGCCCGACACAACATCCATTCCAAAAAGGACGTCGTACGACAACCTTAAATACAGCTTGACACAATATTTGTTCCAAACAAATACAACACGTGTCGGCAAAAAACATATCACGATCTCACAATGAGAAACCCCGCCCAAACATTATTCGTAAATAATTATCGCAAAGATTTCTTGAAAATTCCCGCTGCAAAGCAGCAGGCGACTTCCCACTTTTATATATATATATATATATATATATATATATATATATATATATATACACACACACACAGACACACACACATACACACACCTTATATTCACTCATCTCGTAAATATATAATCATGCCTTCAAGTTAGATTTGAGTTTGATTTATATATCCAAACTACTTGTTCGATTGGGATTTGTTTAAGATACGGTTGTACGTACGTAGTTTGAAGTAAGACGACTTTAAATGATATACTATCTATACAATGGTCAAGTGAGATGTTGAATTTTTAACAATGGTAATGAGAGAGAAAAGTAAAATGTAATTAGTACTTTTATTAAATTCTTTTTTAGTTCTCAGTAATTATAAACAATATTACAATTAAAGATTTGTTTAAGTTTTCTCAGTTTTATCACTATGATTGAAAAAAATAATACTCCCTCTGTCCCAATTTTATTGTCCATGTTTTATTTTTGGGATGTCTCAATTTAATTATCTACTATTAATAATAGATAATGAAGTTTAACCAAGTTTACTATATTACCCTTGTCTAAAATTATTATTATATACCTTAAAGAAGACTTTAATTAATTAACTAAAGACAAAATTGTTATTCTGTCAAAAAATAAGAAAGAGAAAAATGTAATAAATGTATTTTCCTTAAACGGTATGTTTTTTATCGGGGGACAATAATTTTTGGACGGAGGGAGTAATAATCTTTTAGAAACACGCACGTGCACTGATGCACATTGCATTGTCAATTAGTTATAGAAAAAAAAAATCTCAATTTTAATCATTGAAAAAACATCATATGACACAACTTAACCCGACCTTGACCGTTTGACTTGTTGACCCACTAATTTATCGCATAAGCTTAGTAAAGAAACCGCTTTAGAGCAGTGGCGGACCCAGGAGTAAAACTAAGGTGGCTCATTTACATGGTTAGTTGAGAAGAGAAAGTTAATGGTTCAAATGATCGGGTCGGTAAGTCGGTCGGGTACGGTGCACTGATGCACATTGCATTGTCAATTAGTTATAGAAAAAAATCTCAATTTTAATCATTGAAAAAACATCATATGACACAACTTAACCCTACCTTGACCGTTTGACTTGTTGACCCACTAATTTATCGCATCAGCTTAGTAAAGAATCCGCTTTAGAGCAGTGGCGGACCCAGGAGTAAAACTAAGGTGGCTCATTTACATGGTTAGTTGAGAAGAGAAAGCTAAGGGTTCAAATGATCGGGTCGGTAAGTCGGTCGGGTACGGTTTACAGAAGTGTATTATTAATATGTAACATAGCTTAATTTATAACTTAGTTTTCTTTTTGGATAAACCATAGATTTTATATACGCACAAGTTATATACGCACAAGTTGTAAGGGTTCAAATGATCGGGTCGGTAAAATCTCGTATCAACTTGTTTTCTCTTTTTAAAATACAATTTACAAATTGGAGAATGACTTTCTAAAATTATAAGCTCAATTAAAAAAAAAAAAAAAAAAAAAAAAAAAAAAAAAAAAAAAATTATTGAGTTTTTATCAGACAAAAAAAGAAAAAAGAAATAAAGAAAGAGTTATATCACATGCCAAAAGACAAAACTCAAATTGAGAGATAATTTAGAAATAGTATTTCTCTCTTTGTTCTCTCATCTTCATCTTGATGTACTTTTTCCATTTTCCTTCCACTTAGCTTTTCTTACTCCGTATCTATCATGCTTTAGAGTGTATATTCTTTTCTCATTGGCAAAGTTTAGCATATTAAATTTTGCTTTGTGATTTTTACTTTACTTTATTCAAAAGAAAAAGAGTTTATTTGAAAGAAAAAGAGTTTATTTGCTAACTTGGTCTTTAATAAAGAATGTAAAATCACCGAATATGCAAAACTTTGCAATGAGAAAAGAACATATACTCTTTGTGTTTCTGCATAAACAAGGATAATCCTTGTCTATAATGCAACATTACATCTAAAAACGCCAACTTTTATGGTTTTTTAATTACGTTAGAGTAATAGATAAAGAATACGAACTGTATTACATAATTTGGTTATACGAAAATGCATAAATATCAAATTATGTAGACATACACAATATTTTTTATGCAAAGATTGTGAAGTAATTAAATGATTTTAATTAATATGTCATAATAAATTTATCAAATAATACATCACCGCAACGTGCTCGTTACTTACATCAAACTTTATTTTGTAGCTAAAATTAAAAAAAAAAAAAATCATCCGCAGCAACTGCATCCCGTTAAACACAGTTTCACAGACCCTGTACAATAGAAGCATGTTAGCATTATAATTATAAGTATATATTAAATCCCATCAGATACTACGTCGTTTTCCGGTGCGTGTTTCCCGCCAAAATTTCCCAAGGCCCAGCCCAAAAAAAAGTTAGCCTGCTTCGTCTATTTGGGAGGCCCATGTGAGGATAGCATAAACCATATTTGTCTAAGATATAAACTCTTATTTACAGTTTACCAATCTGTTACGCAATGTTTTCATAAATAGGAAATTGAGAAGCCATGTAGTCTCAGTAGGTGAACTTTGCAATAACGGTAATAAAATTTAACAAATGCATTTACTACACTTAAAAAAATTCATTAGTTTAAATACAATAACCAAATAGCTAAATATGCCGAACATAACAAAACAAAAAAACTTTTAAAAGTATACTAATTCGACAAAAAAACCCCGCCAAGCCACAACGCATGTGTCACCAGCTCAACCGTTCGGCACGTTAGACCGTCAATAAACAAAATCACCCAACCTTTTTATTCAGAAACTTTTACCAACCAAAACCTGACCATATTTTTTTTTTCACATAGTCGGTAAAACTATTTGCCACAACATTATAACCAAATACAACAAAAAACAACTCCGCCAGGCCGCAACGCGGCCGACCGACGCCATGCTTGTTACTTCAAAATCTTTTAAGTAGTCAATATTTTTATTCACGGTTTTCAAACATAAAAATAAGCCCAATCAACCCAATTTGGGCTTGCAGTAAAAATAGTTGAATTTACCCAAGAACTATTATTTGATTAAAAAATAGGAAGGGTGAGGTAGCTGAGTGGATATAACGTGTCATTATTTGAGTTACCGACACGTACGATACCAACCAAATAATTACCTTATTCTCTCATTTTCATCTTCATCTACTTTATCCATTTTTCTTCCACCTGGTTATTTTTTTATCTATCATGCTTTAGAGTGAATATTCTTTTCTCATAGGCAAGGTTTAGCATATTAAATTTTGCTTTGTGATTTTTACTTTACTTTATTCTAAAGAAAAAGAGTTTGCTTGCTAACTTGGTAAAAAAAATTTGTCAGGGAACATTATAGGTCTTTAATAAAGAATGTAAAATCACCAAATATTCAAATCTTTGCAAATAAGAAAAGAACATATACTCTTTGGTCTCTGTATAAAAGACGGATAATCCTTGTGTATAATGCAACATTACATCTAAAAGAGTAATAAACAAACATACAATTATGTCGAGGAGGCTGATCCATGAACACGAGCATCCACTCAAGCTCATTGATTTGCAACCAAACTATCCACTGCATGAAGAAGTATATGACGACGATGACGACGACGATGATAATGGCGGTGTTGAGCTAGTTACACGTCAAAACTTTCGATGTCGTCAATGTGATCGGTGTCGTGAAGAAATCAATTGGTTTCACAGATTTTACTATGAGTGTGACCATTCATGTGACTACTCACTCCATAAATTCTGCGGCGAGCTTCCCATTACATTAAAACACACATCCTACCCTGCTCATACTCTTACTTTATTTCACTTAACTCGCAGACACTTAACTCGCATACGTTTCGCCAATTTGGCCAAACCACGTTTTTGTGTTTTATGTGGAAGAAATGATGCTCTTGGGCTCTGTTACTGCTGTTTAGAGTGTGAATTTCTAATTCATGGTAATTGCGCTATAGCCTCCGTAGACTGGCTGATTTTTCACCCTAGCCATTGGCACCCGTTAGCGGCTACCCCCAAACCACTTTTGTCTTTATGTAACGCTTGTGGTAAGAAACACGAAGGTACTTTTTATATATGTACAACGTGTTTTGGCCTCTTCATCCACAGTGACTGTGCTTTCCTACCAGAAAATCTCATGATACAAAATGCTACAAATCATATTTTCTCTCATCCTCACCCGCTCATCCTTTCTTATTCCTTCCCCCGAAAAGATCAGGAAGATCAATATCTTCCTAAGTGCAGGGTATGTAAAAGTGATTTTTATTACAGTGCAAACACCTGGATTTATAAATGTGTAAAATGCAGATACTATGCACATATTCCTTGTGCGATATCAAGAGGTAAGTCAGATACTATGAGTGTTTATACTTTTTGATAGTCCGACAATTTAGCTTCTCATTTTAACCACAATTTTTGTTTACTAGGTAGCGAAGACAGATTGGTCATAAAAAATTATGAAGATTCTGAATATCCGGATCTCCTCCATCTCCCATTCCCGGATGAAAGTTATAGCATACCAAAACACATGTTTGCTAAACTAGTTGAACATGGAACACTTGGAGCAGATGAGGGGAATGAAGTAAAACACAACTTTCATCCACACCCCCTAATTCTGGTCCGTACTGAATGTAACGATATTACAAGCACATCAACTTCCACAAAAACTGCAGTTATATCTTGTCATAACCCGATGAAGAAGGTTCAACTATTATGCAATGCGTGTGTGAGACCAGTCACAAGTGTTCCATTTTACAAGTGTGTCAATGACAACTGTAACTTTGTTCTGCATGAGTGGTGCACCCAGCTTCCTACTCAAGTAGAAAAATACCCAGGTCACCCTGAACATATACTCACTCTCCATTCAAATGCCCCTAATAAGTTTTTATCCGTGTTTCAATGCGATGTTTGTGGGTTAGTGTGTAATGGGTTTGTCTACAGTTGTGTTCAATGTGATTATCATGTTGATGTTACTTGTAGTTTCATGCCTCAAAACATCACACACGAAACTCATTCAGGTCACCTCCTTTCCAGATCTTTCAAAACAAGGTTCAACAGATTGATATATTGAGCTTCCACTCCTTTCGATAAGCAAGCAAAGTACCCATATCCCACTTGGGACAGATTTAAGATTTTCAGTTGCATTTCTAGGCAATTCCCTCACTCTAAAATAGCAATTGCTTTATAAATACGTCAACGAATTCAGAAGTTCACATGCACCATAAAAGTCTAGAATCTGAGCGTGTAGTATTGGTATTTTAGATGTTTTGGAAGGTTCATACTACATAAGAGAGTATAACTTACACGAAATAGTAAGACAATCCTAGCAATTAAAAACTTGGAAATAAAAAAGGCTTGGTGCATTTAGGTGTGAGAAATTTTCTCTAAATCTCTAGAAAATGGAGGACGTTTTAGTTTTTAAAAATGTGTTTAAAATTTGGAAAGCATATTTAGATAGTGTTGCATTTTCTATTTTAAAAAAGTGGGAAGCGCAAGAGAAAAGTGCAGAAAAGCAGAAATTATAGTTTTCTAAATCTTAGTAATCAATTGGAATAGTGAGTTTTCTATTTCCAGGAAGGCAATTGCTGAAAGAGCCAAAGAGGTCAATTTGAACACGTTTTTGATTTTTCAGTTTCCATTAAAAAATTTCCCAGAAATAATAAGTATGCCATTGATAAATCCTTTTCTTTGCATATGTAATGAAAAATCTGAATGCTGAATGCGAATTTTATCTATTTTGCCAACAATAAAATGCAACTAGAACCATACCTCTTTCTGGCTCTTGTTTGGAAGGTCACAAGCATTGCCTTTTACTCGATAGGAAGAACAGCATCGAGGTTCTTCTGAAGTAACCAGCCTCTTGGATAAGCAAGTCCATGCGCTTCCAAATGAAGATGCCAGTTCATGATTTTAGAAAATCCGGAAGGAGTCGCTTCCATTTGACTTTCATCTTCCACCAACTGTTCTATAAAGGTTGTCTCCTGAAATGTACCAGTACGAGTAAACAAACAGTAAAAATTTAATCCCAAACTTTAAATAAATGACAATTCCCTGAATTAATTAAAACAATATGATGCATACCTGGAATCCCTCTTTGACGGTGTCCATTTGACGGATCAAAGCTGAGCTGCGTTTTTCCCATCTCTTTGGATCCCACAAGATGGTGCTATTGAATGCGAATCCTGACATGTCAACATGAAATCTTCTGAGCCTTTTACTCTTCTCATTTGTGTGCCACCCAATCACTTGACTTCCATTGCAAACCGGACCTTCCAAAGTGGCCTTGTTTTTGCTTTGGGCAACCATTGCAACTGGCCAAGTGCCAAACCGACTGCAGTCAAACATAAAGCAATTGGAGGAATGATGAAATTGTTGAGGAGATCTGATTCCATCCGTTGGTTTGGTTTGGTTTGAAATGAAAAAGGAGGCCACGTGTCAGCAATACTACTATATTATCATGGTTTATATAATTACTATCATGTACTTATCTTCTTTTAAATTAAATAAAAGTGTGTACAATTTGTTTGAGACTATATATACAAAGTCATTGTCGGCCCTTTTCTCAATTATTTATTATTATTTCAATTTCTATTTCTATGTTTGTTTTTTCTTTATACAAACTCTAAAATGAACATGTCATGAACAGTCGTGACCAACCGAAATGGTCCAGAAAGACGCTTCCGGACGGCGCCACATGCGGCTCGCGTTTTCCTGTCAAATGGTCCTGTTTATTATTATTATTATTTTTTTTCTTCTTTCTTTTGTGAGTAAAGCTAGTAAAAGGGTGTATGGCTGTTTAAAGTGTTTGGTTGATCTGTCTGCATTTGGTATTCTTGTTGTTGATGTTCTTGCAGCTGATTATTAGATTATTACATTAATACACTTGCGTTTAATTTTTAACCTGATTCTATCCAACATAATTTTATGCTTGTACCAAGGGATGTATGACTCGTGCTCATGAGATGGGTTTATTGTGCTCTTCATTGCATCAATACAACAACGCTACACATTTTTTATGCTCTGCATTGCATCAGTACAGCAATTCTACACATTAGATGTATATGCCCTCTGATATGCTATCAATCAATGTTCATGAGTTGCAACATAATTACTTCAATATTCGCCACAACTGTTTCGCCACATTACATTAAATGCATAAAATAAAATGAACAAAGTTCAGAGGATGTTAATATTTTGAGCAACTTAAAGCACAGAAAAGGAGACATCTCAAACGAGGTTTAGCATTATGTACACTGCTATAACGCATTATGTACCTCTGTTCTCACTTAAGTCAATACTTGAAGCAAAGCCGAAGAAGAGGAGACAATGCACCAGCTTTTGTATGTGCTCATAACAACCAATGCCACATTTTGCGAACTAAATTACATGAGCATGAATGATCTTTTAGACAGCTGTTGATGAAAAAAAAGGTGAAGAACTCAAACTACTGCAAAAATGTCTATAACCCCACATCCAGGTACCAAACTGAAATCTTGAACTCTACAGAGAAGTGAACTATTGCTACCAATGCATCGGCAAATAAAATTTAGCCCAAAAATGTATGCAAAAATTGGAAAAAGGCACAATCTATTCTTTCAATTAACAAGACTTTGAAGTCTACCCTTCTGGTGTACAAAAACAAGGCAACTCTATCACATTCACATGTTTAAAAAAGAATTTTACCAAAATATCAGAAGGCAATGGCACCTCTGGCCGAACCAACCGTGTAGTAAAAGAATATAAGCATAATAATAATACACATAACACAACTAAAAGGCAATATCATCTTTTGACTTAAGAGAAAGAAAATCATTCCTTCTTTCACCTCCTTTCCCACTGCTTCTAAAAAAAACGCAGAGCTGCTTTTGGTCATAATAGCTTTTGTGGAAAACTGATGGAGTGTCAAAAAACCAATGTGCCGCCTGAATATTGACATCTTATCACTGCACAAAAAGCAACACAACTTATGAGCATGTTATGTCTTTAATGTTCACATATTCTTCAAAAAGAAAACGGATGAGGTTTTCCTGTTGTAAACCCGGGGAGGGTGAGTTTTTTTTACTCAGGTGTACGAAATAATAAGACAATCCCAGCAATTAAAAACTTGGAAATAAAAAAAAGGCTTGGTGCATTTAGGTGTGAGAAATTTTCTCTAAATCTCTACAAAATGGAGGACAATTTAGTTTTAGAAATGTGTTTAAAATTTGGAAAGCATATTTAGATAGAGTTGCATTTTCTATTTTAAAAAAGTGGGAAGTGCAAGAGAAAAGTGCAGAAAACTAGAAATTATAGTTTTGTAAATCTTGGTAATCAGTTGGATTACTGAGTTTTCTATTTCCAAGAAGACAATTGCTGAAAGAGCCAAAGAGGTCACTTTGTACACGTTTTTGATTTTTCAGTTTCCATTAAAAAATTTCCCAGAAATAATAAGTATGCCATTGATAAATCCTTTTCTTTGCATATCTAATGAAAAATCTGAATGCTGAATGTGATTTTTATCTATTTTACCAACAATAAAATGCAACTAGAACCATACCTCTTTTTGGCTCTTGTTTGGAAGGTCACAAGCATCGCCTTTTACTCGATAGGAAGAACAGCATCGAGGTTCTTCTGAAGTAACCAGCCTCTTGGATAAGCAAGTCCATGCGCTTCCAAATGAAGGTGCCAGTTCATGATTTTAGAACATCCTGAAGGAGTCGCTTCCATTTGACTTTCATCTTCCACCAACTGTTCTATAAAGGTCGTCTCCTGAAATGTAACAGTACGAGTAAACAAACAGTAAAAATTAAATCCCAAACTTTAAATAAATGACAATTCCCTGAATTAATTTAAACAATATGATGCATACCTGGAATCCCTCTTTGACGGTGTCCATTTGACGAATCAAAGCTGAGCTGTGTTTTTCCCATCTCTTTGGATCCCACAATATGGTGCTATTGAATGCAAATCCTGACATGTCAACATGAAATCTTCTGAGTCGTTTACTCTTCTCATTTGTGTGCCACCCAATCACTTGACTTCCATTGCAAACCGGACCTTCCAAAGTGGCCTTGTTTTTGCTTTGTGCAACCATTGCAACTGGCCAAGTGCCAAACCGACTGCAGTCAAACATAGAACAACATCTTAGTGTCTAGACAAGCACACAGTGATGGATGAAAACATGGACAAATTTCTTCCTGAATTGGAGCTTATGCAACACCATTTTGCTAAGCAATATGGATAAATTCCTTTACAAAATGGTAAGTCATAGAAAATTCAACATGTAACAAGTTACACGCTATATTCGGTGACAAAATAAAAGTGAAAAAATAAAAAATAAAAATATCAAGAATAAACAGAACACAACACTGCCACTTGGTCGCTCAAATCGACAAACAAACGTGCAAGCTTCAGCCTTTTCAAAAAAGGAATTCACAACTTCATATTTGACACACTAACGTGCAATGCAATTTCAATCTTGAGAATAAGAAGATACTAATTTGATGTAACATAAAGATAAATATATTGCACCCGTCTACACTGCTGGTGCACTTGCTCCTAATTTATAACTCTTAAGCTACCTACTACTAAGATAGCGATATAAGAGTTAATTCCCAAAATAGGCTAAAAAGTTGAGCAATTTCTCAAAATAAGCCAAAAATAACTTGTTTTTCCAAAAGAGTCGTGTGCTAATGTGCGAACGTGCGATTCCAGTAAATTTTTGACACGTGTCCAGACAAATAGTACAATATCAATCATTTGTTGGCCCACATCCCCGACCATTAGTACACTCTCCCACCAACAAAGATGTGCGAACGACGGTTGTGCGAATTCCGGCTAATGTGCGAACGTTAAATTTATTATTATTATTATTTTATTATTATTATTATTATTTTTTTTTATCACCATCAACACCACCTGATAACACCACCATTACCACCACAGATCCGCCATGAAAAAATTTAGTATGAAACTTTCATATATATTTTTTTTTACTAAAACAACACACAAATCTTATCACAAATAAAAGAAAAAATCCAAAAAAACCATCAAACCTTCATTGGTTCGGATTTGGATTTATTTTTGTTGGTGGGGGAGTGTATTAATGGTTGAGATGTGGGCCAACAAATGATTGGTATTGTACTATTTGTCTGGACATGCGTCAAAAATTTACTTGAGTCGCACGTTCGCACATTAGCACATGACTCTTTTGGGAAAACAAATTATTTTTGGCTTATTTTGGGAAATTGCTCAACTTTTTGGCCTATTTTGAGAATTTTCTCGCGATATAATTGAAGGATCTAGTAATAGTCAAAGTAATCTGTACACGTGGCAAGCGTACATAGGCAATCGAATAATAAGTACATAGGCAATCGAATAATAAGTACACGTGGCAAGCTTACTAAATTAATAGTCATTTTTTTTAGATGTTACAATTTAGTTGTTTAATACTAAATATAGATATGAAATTAAGTTTGACCAAATTTACCGTATTTAACTTGCTTTAAAATTATTATTACAAACTACAAAGAAGAAATAAAATAATTAGTTAAAAGTAAAAAATAATTTTACAAAAAGTAAGAGATAAAATAGTAATACTTACGTTTTTCTTAAATTATGTATAATTAAAGGTAAAACTATTATTTTGTAAAAAAAAAAAAAAAAAAGTTTTAATAATGATGTTTTCTTATTCAATGTATTTTTTATGGACAATTATTTTATTTTAGGACGGAGGGAGAATATTCTACTTTACTTTGCGTTAATAATTACACTAGTTTGTAGTAATGTAGTACGAGTATATATTTACTTTCATCTAGCTGGCTAACTAGGTTCGTAATTTTTTAAAGTTTGTGTCACTAAATAAACTAAGACATGCAACACAAAATATTGTGAACACGTTCATTTTGAAAAAAAAAATCTGGTTTTTTGACAAAAATTTAGACCATATATCATTTTTGTATTAGAAATGAATAAATTTAGACCTACACTCAGTACCAGTGACAGTTCCCTCAAGTTCACTCATATCCTCTATAACCTATCCCCTGCCGGTAAATAAATTATTAACTCGTCTAGATATTATATAGATGAAAAAAATGCGTACTAGTTATTGTTTAGTTAATCCTGATGTACGTATGGGTTATACATACAGAACTTTATGAGCAAGCCATAAAGTATGAGAAAGGATCGTTTATTACGTCTAGTGGTGCTTTGGCCACATTATCTGGTGCCAAGACAGGGCGCTCACCAAGGGACAAACGTGTTGTTAGAGACGAGACAACCGAAGATGAACTTTGGTGGGGAAAGTAAGTTCTTCCAATCCTTGTTTGTGTTTCAAGTGGTTGATGATGCTTGATCAATTTTGAATGTTAATGTAATCAATAAACCCTGCGCGCAGGGGGTCTCCCAACATCGAGATGGATGAACATACATTCTTGGTCAACAGAGAACGAGCTGTACGTGGATTACTTGTGCTCGCTTGATAAGGTCTCCTTTTAATCTAATACTCTCAATAGGTGTATACTTCAATTCATTAATTGTTTACATATACATAGTTAGGACTACTTGGTTGCATTTCATATATGATTTTCTGCTAGTCCTTTTCCCGTAAAAATAGTGCCTTATTATAAGATAAAATGGGTCCAAGCGGTTATTGCAAATATATATCTAGATAGCTTCGAATTTAGTTTTGTTACATCCGATCCCCAAGATGGACAAACGTGTACAGTAGATGGGTGTGTAAGTTTGTCGTTAAGAAAAAAACCTGTTTCTATATGCATCTATGTTAAGATATTAGGCCGATGGAATATGCCATACTGACCATATCTACTAATTCACGATTTTGATTCAGGAAAATCATTTTATTACCCCACTTATCATGGTCACAATGGTTTGAATATGAATAATTGAGTTTCAATCTTTCAGTGTTTATACATAATATTAAATTTGCACAAAAAAGGAATGTGACATAACTTTGATTCATTCAGCAAATCCATGGACCCACAGAAAAAACTAGGCATTCATCTACTGGATAAGTTGTCAATTTACAGATAATATGTATGTCTAAACCTTAAAGGTCAACTTTTTAAACTAATACATCAGTTTTTATCAACCTTGGGTCATCTTCATGTGCTGCACAACCATTTCCGGATATATTTATAGTGCTTGTCTGGGTTGCACGAAACACTAACATTTAAGATATAACTAGATAAGCACATTTTATGGCGTAAGTAGATTAACTTATGTATCCATGAGATAGTAATGCACTAAAATAACATGTATGTTCTCTAGTTTTGTTGAACCATTTGGATTGTATATAAACACTAATTTGATAGTATGTATATTTGCCTCTCAGGTTTACGTGAACGATCAGTTTCTCAACTGGGACCCAGTTCATCGTATCAAAGTCCGTATTGTATCAGCCAGAGCATATCATTCATTGTTCATGCATAACATGTAAGGACTCCAAAAATAAAATGCTAGCTTTTAAAAAAGATAATTATTAACCAGACGATGTAATTTCAGGTGCATCCGACCCACTGCTGAAGAGCTTGAGGATTTCGGTACTCCAGACTTTACAATATACAATGCTGGAATGTTCCCGTGCAACCGTTACACTCATTATATGACATCCTCGACAAGCGTAGATCTCAACCTTGGTAGGAGGGAAATGGTCATCCTTGGAACCCAATACGCGGGTGAAATGAAGAAAGGCCTTTTTGGTGTTATGCATTATCTCATGCCTAAACGCCAAATACTCTCTCTTCACTCCGGTTGCAATATGGAGAAAGATGGTGACGTGGCACTCTTCTTTGGTTTATCAGGTATAACTTAACAAGCGGGATGGGTAATGGGTCAAAACAGGTCCGGGTAAAACCAGTCATTTTTAAACGGGTCGACGTTTTGGGTCAAACTCACTACTTTTTACCCGTTTAGTATTATTACTTATTACTTTTATTTATCTGAATGACATTTTCAATGCCACTTTTACCCTTTGACCAACTCATGGTTTGGTTTTATAATACGTGTACACCTAGGTACCGGAAAGACCACACTGTCTACAGATCACAACAGATATCTAATTGGAGATAACGAGCATTGTTGGAGTGAGAATGGTGTGTCTAATATCGAAGGTGGTTGCTATGCAAAATGTATTGATCTGTCAAGGGAGAAGGAGCCTGATATCTTCAATGCCATCAAGTTCGGGACAGTGATGGAAAATGTAGTGTTTGATGAGCATACCCGAGAGGTCGATTATTCGGACAAATCCGTAACAGGTAAGCAGAAGTAATTAATTCGTTTAGTAGAAGTTTTATACATTTTTTTTTGAAACAAGTGAACTGATAATTGGAGTAAACTTTTAGAGAACACCCGGGCGGCATATCCTATAGAATACATACCGAATGCCAAGATACCATGTGTCGGGCCTCATCCAAAGAATGTCATCTTATTGGCTTGTGATGCGTTTGGTGTGCTTCCACCTGTGAGCAAGCTAAACTTAGCTCAAACTATGTACCATTTCATCAGTGGCTACACTGCTCTCGTGGCTGGAACAGAAGATGGGATAAAAGAGCCACAAGCAACATTTTCAGCATGTTTTGGTGCAGCGTTTATTATGCTTCACCCGACAAAGTATGCAGCCATGTTAGCTGAAAAGAAGCAAAAGCACGGTGCAACCGGATGGCTTGTTAAAACTGCCTGGTCAGGTGGAAGGTAAGGAGCAAAAGTCTTCTAGATTGTATAATTTTCTTTTCAAATACTCATTTCTAACACGTAGTATATTATTATTCTATACAGTTATGGATCAGGTAACCGTATAAAGTTGGCATACACACGGAAAATCATTGATGCTATCCACTCAGGGAGCCTTTTGGAAGCCGAATACACAAAGACTGAAATATTTGGACTTGAAATCCCAACTGCAATTGAAGGCGTGCCATCAGAGATTCTTGATCCAGCAAACTCCGTAAGTGTCATACATTATATATTTACGTAAGTACTCTAGACTTGAGATCGAGTGACATGATTTAAATTTCATGTGCAGTGGGCGGACAAGGGGGCTCACAAGGAGACGCTGACGAAGTTGGGAGGGTTGTTCAAGAAGAATTTTAAGGTGTTTTTGGAATACAAGATTGGAACAGATAACAACCTGACTGAGGAAATCCTGGCCGCTGGTCCCAACTTTTAATCTCTCTCGGAAGAAATAATAAGAATAAAATAAGGTAATTCGTTTTTCTATATGGATGAAATCCCCAAATCCGAAGCAGTGTAGATTGAACATCGCTTTGGATTTGAGAAATTTATCCATAGATAGAAAAGAATGTAAGCCTAATGTACGTGCTGTGTAAATTCGTTTCTATATGACTTCCAAGAGGAGGGGTTTAGCTGCATGTGTTTCCATGATCGAGTTGAGATGTATTATTATGCAAATCCAACATTGTATTTCCTAACTTGCATTCATATAATGATTGTTGTTTTTCTACAAAATATACTTGCTATTCTTTGAAATTCTTCTTTACAACAAGTACAGAATTTGTAAAGTTATTCAGATAGTTAGACAACCAGTCAATCAGTCATGTTGCGAAAGCAATACGAAAAATGAGAATAGGGCCGACTGATAGCTACGCGTTGGCATCTATCAAGGTGAAAGACGAGAAAATGAATTTGTTTGGGGAAATTTGGTTCTTTGGGAGATATTGACTAGAATTGCAGAATGTTATTAGAAACATAAGAAATTATGCATCGCGCGCTATTACATTGTTATGTTGGGATATCGAGTCTACACCAAGGGTGAATTTAAGTTTGGTTATCAACTGTTTAATTTTGGGATGTTGATTTGGCCCAACATGCTATGACTTTGGGAGTTCAACCCACTTGTCTTACTTCCACAATTTTAACGTGTTAGCATTATAATGTTTATAATCTTGCAATTAGGGCAGAAAATCAGCTTGTTAAAACCCGTCCAACCGTCTTTTCTTCAAACCGAAACGGCAGCTTGTCAACACAATCCATTGTTCAAACTAGAGAGCAGCCAATACGGCAAAAGAGTGATGCTTTAGACAAAAAGAAACAATTTATGAACACCTCAACCGTGATCAACAAGTCTACAAACCCTTAATTATGAACGTCCCATAGTTGGTAAGTGTTTCAACTTTCAAGTGTGGATTACTAGGTCATCGCTCGAGTGATTGTAGGGCAAATGGAGGTAAGGTTAATTTAACGTTAAAGGAAGGTGAATATGACAAGGAAGAAGAAAACGAGGAAGAGAGTGTTGATGAAGAATATGATGTGTGTCCTCCCGAATCAGGTAATGTTGATGGTGAATATGCAGCAAAGTCTTGTGTCATTTGTCGTACCATGCTAACTGGTGAGTGCTTATTCACTCACTGTTTATGGCAAAAAACCGACCCAAAACGACTATTTGAGCTAACAAATGCCAAGAAAACGTGCGTTTTTGTGTTTGTGATATGCAGGAACAGATTTATCAATAAAAGACGAAAAATCACACAAAACGAGCACGAGACTGGAAGACGGTCAACTAGTCAAAGCTATGATCTTAAAAGTCAACTTTGGACCCTGAAGAATCATTACCTTGTCAAGATCAGTCCTTGGATCATATTTATGAAGAAGTGCAAAATCAACCCTTGAATTTTAACAAACTACAAAATTAGTCCTTAGGTTTCATAATACCAAAATCTGAAAAATAACACAAATCCAAATCTGCCAAATCCATAACCCTTCAAGCCCTTAATCCCCCAAAGCCCAAATGCTAAGCCCATTCCCTAAATAATCCTACCCGGTCCAAAATATTACCCAGGTCAAATCCCGTACCCAACCGGTCAACAACCAAAAGTAATAAAAAACCAAAAAATCCACCCCGCTCATTTATTTTCCCCAAATCAAAAGTTACCCAGACCCTTAGAACCCTAGTTACTGTTCCATCTAAAATTAACCGCAATTAAGGGTACGGACGTCAATTCGAAGGCATTTCTAGAAGCTCAGAGGTGTAAGGGTACCAAGGAAGCACAAATTGGCTACGTGGCAAGCTATAAGTGGATGGAACGCGTCATAAACTTTGATCCAAGGGTTGATATCGATTTAGCAATGATTGGAAGAGATCAAGGGCGCTCAAGGGACTTAAACAAACACAACCTCACACGGATTGCCAACATGGCAATCCGTGAGCTCAACCCTCTCACTTCCTATAAATTGGTGTAGTTTTTTAGCTTCTGTGTGTAATTTTTAGATATTGAAATGCTGTCAAAATTTAGTTGTAATCTAGCCTAGTTGATGTAATTTTTGATTTTAAATAAAAGTTCTTATTTCCATTTATCTCAGCTTAACTTTCATCTTATTTCTGCTTATTCTGTTTTCAAGTTAGCTTAAAACTAGTTAAATATCAATCAGTTTCAATTTAATTTCTATTAAGTACTTTAAGTTGATTTCCAAGTAGCTTATTAAATTTCTCTTTACAATATAATCAATAGGATTTTCAAAAAAAAATAAATAAATAAAAATTCAGAAAAAAAATAAAAAAATATATAAATAAGTTTTTAATCAGTTTTGATAAGCTCTTAAATAAGTTTTCCTAGTTTTCATTCAAAATATTCAAGTCCTATAGCATAGCTTATGATCTGTTTTTAGTATAAGTCTCACAAGAGATCATGTGTTGCTGAGGTGGTTGATATGTTGAGACAGACAGAAACGAACTCAGCCTATCTAAGAGATAGGCTACTGTGAACTCCTTCTTTTCTAGCTGAAGGAGAGGATGTGGTAATCTCTGCTTTTGATTCCTATATTGAAGAATAGAAGTAGATTCTTAGCTGTATTAGTTATACTATTTCGTATTATAGTAGTAGCTTGTTTGAGTATTGAGATTAATTGATCTTAGATATTTGTAGTTTATTAGTAGAAATGTTAGCTTAGATATATGTTTGTTGTTCTTGTTTGAAATCTTAGTTAGTATTATCATTGTTAATCTCTACTAAATTGTAGCTTAACTGAGTATTTAGTATTAGAATATCTCTAATTGTTGTAGCTTTTTGAATAATCTGTTTGGATTGTACATCTGAGTTTGTGGATCTGAGGTTATTCTGAATTTAAATCTGAATCACTGTTTCATTGGAATTCATCGTTGTGCAAGTTGCATTATATTGAGTGTTGAAATTTTGGTTAATATCTGATTAGAGAATTGATTGTTCATCTGTCCATTTGTGGATCTAATATAGTGAGTTTCTATTGAACTTAGTAAAACTAGTTGATTAATATTGCTTCTGTTAGTTATTTGTTAGCTAATTAGAACAGTTGTTATGAAATTTGTAGAGTTACTCATGGATTCTTAGTATGCTGGAATTTGTAAGGAGTGTTTGGGTCAAGCTTGACTCATTAACTTGTTTTACTTGATCATTCTAGTTGTTGGTAGTTTATGCTTCAGATTTGGTAAATTTTATTGTGGTTTGAAGTTTATTTTGTAGTCTAATTCTAGGCTGCATATAGCCCTGCACTTGTCATACTTGTTCAAATCAGTATAAAAGACCTGATTTAGGTAACTAATTAGGAAGGATTAAGTAGGAGTTAAGCTTAGATTTTGGTTTCCTAGATAACTTGTAGTACTAGATTGTTGTATCAGTTCTTAGTTTGGATTTCTGAGCTTAGTAAGTACTGCTTATTAGGCCTGCTAGTCTCGGTTACTGCACACTGATTGTTGTTTGATCTTTGGACCTGTACTAGTGTTTATTTGAGTGGTACTTTTTCTTATTTGCATTTTCTGAGTATATTTGAGAAATATTAGTGATTTGCTTCATCGTATTGCTTCTGTACTACTCTGCGTTAGATTTGCTTTTTGATAAGAGCTTATAGCTTGAGCTACTAGCCTGCGTTCTGAGCTTATTTTTAGTTACTATTCATTAGTTTTTGGTCATAAATTTGTTTGATTCTATATCTCTGATTGATAGTCTTGGATCTGCTTCATAAATATTGGCACTCAGTGTTTTTCTAAGTTGCTTAATTCATTCGTGTAGTTGGCTGTTTGGGATGAGTTAACTGATTGTGGTTTTGGGCTGCTTAACTGAGTTTGTGACTGTACTTTTAATTTGAAACTTGATCTTAGTTGTTTTTGAGTGGATTTAATTTTTGGAATAACTGTTTTGCTTCTGTTTCTGCTTGTGCTTACTCTGCTTGCACCTAGTGCTAATTGTTTTAGCTTATTGCTTCAATTATGAGTTTCTGTTGAATTCTGAGTTTGAATCTGATCTTACATTGCATATCTGAGCATTGTGCATCATTCTAAGTCTGTTTTTAGAGTTTCAATCATTTCTTGTCACAAGTGCTTATAAATAAGCACTTGTGATAAGCTGTTTTTAAGGAATAAGCAGTTCAGCTTTTCAGTTTTATTTCAAATTTTTATTTTAAGTTCTTTTTAATATTTTTGAATTTCTGGAATTTTTCCAGATTTTTCCTGCCATTTTTACTATTTTTCTTATTTTCTTTTAATTAATTTCAATTTTTAAATAGTTTTTAATTACCAAAAATCAATAAAAATTCAAAAAAGGATCTGAAAAATACAAAAATATTTTTTATAATTTCTTTTATAATATTTTAGAATTTTTAGAGTTTAATTTTCATTTTTCCAAGTTAATTTTCTATTTTTCCTTATTTTTAATTCATTTTTAATTACAAAAATAGAGAATTAATTTTAGAAAATAAATAAAAACTCAAAAAAATATTTTTCTTTTTCTTAAAATTTTTTTTATTAGTTTTAAATTTTTAGAAATTATTTTCAAGTTCGTAGGATCATTTTTCGATATACGTTACGTTCTAAATTTTACGGTTGCATTTCCGTTTTTACGTTTTTCATTTCGGTGCATAATTAGCTTGTACTCTTTGCATGCTTTATCATTGTTTGTGAATAATTGAATTCCTTAATTGCTATTTTCACTCTATCACTCTTTCACCATTCACTTACACTACACGATTCCCAAATCGATAATTCGAATTTTTCCATTCGAGCCTTCGTTGGGAGAACGACCCGGGAATTACTTTCACAAGTATTTCCTCGGAATATAAATATACTATAATTGACACGAATCAATTTTTGGCGCCGCTGCCGAGGAAGGTCGAAGTGAGTTTTTGAATTTTCGTTTTGAAAAATCGTGTTTTGTTAAGCCTTCCTCTATCTTGTATATATTTCTATAAAAATAATAAAAAAAAATCCAAAAATATTTTTTTTTATTTGATTTTCACTTTTATTTTTATTTGTTTTTTATGTTACGAAAAACCAAAAATAATCTTCTTATCCTCTTATCCGTATAATTCTTCTTCTCACACCCTCTATCTATTTAATTCTCATTTATGTCTTCATTTTATCATCGTGGGAAGTTTTATAATATTCCAACCGTCGAAGATGATGGAAGCAAAAGCATGGAAGAATTGTTCTTGGAGGGGCATAGGCAGATTATAAAAGCGTTATTTTGTAAACATGACATCGATTCTTCGAGTAGCAATCCTACTCCGTCTTCTGAATCTATCATCCCTAACTCTTCCCGTCCTTCTCTCACACCGGTTGAGGGAAGCGACTCCGTTTTGGAAGATGTCGATATTTCTCTTAATGATTCTATTTCGATTGAGATTGTTACGCCGTCAGATCCTTTGGAGCCCGAGCTCAAGGATTCTTTACCCGATTTTGTGAAAAATGATTTTGATACGGGTGAGGAGTGTGAATTACCTCCTATTGACAATCCGAATGATCATGATGAGATATTCTCCGATTCTGATGATGACGATTCTATATCTTGTGGAGAAATCGAATATGTTGATGAAGAACCTCTTGAGCTCGTAAGCTTAGAAGAAGCGAATGAAGAAGAAGTTGACACGGAAATTCAAGATGAAGCTCTTCGTGAGAAATTATCCAAAGTGTATCTTCTCATTTCTAAGATTGAAGCATTGAATAATCCACCGACTTCTTTTCCTATCCCCGATATGGATAGTGATTCTTTTCCCGAGCTTGAAATTTTTCAATTTGAAGAGACGAGTAGTGGCAGTCCCACTATTCATGCTGATATCTCTCTTCCGGATTATGAGTGCTTTCACTTTGAGATTGATTCTATTCCTATTTCCGATAATCCGTTACGTGACCCTCTTTTAGAGGATGTCGATATATTTCTTGCTGCGGATGACTCGATACCACCGGGTATTGAGAATGATGAGAATGACATTTCCTCCGATTTGATTTCTTCTCGTCCACCTGCGAAATCACCAGATGAAGTTTTTTCCAGTAGGAATGAGAATATTTTTAGAATGGTGGACGAGGTTTCAAAAATAGAGTTTGCTTTTATCATCCGGGTGTTTCAACCATTCTATACTTATACCACCGTTTCTTCTTTCCACTCCACCGGGAGTGAGGACACCATATTTGACCCGGGCATCTCTATCTTTTATGCCAAGTGGCTGTTTCATTTGCTCTCCCCAAGGACGAATTAATTCGGGGATCGAGTCAAGCTCATGTGACTCGGTGAACAAAAACAAGCGCTTCGTGGGTGGCAACCCATGCTTATCCAATTTCATCTTCTTATTTTCTATTTTCTAACAAATAACGTGAGGAGGGGGTACCTCTTCTACTCTTGTGTTCCGTGGTTGTTTGTGATGTTTGTTCAGGATTGTCCGCGATTTATGATGACTCTCGTGCTCGTTATCTTCTCATCACTTGGAGTCTCATTCATTGGTGCCTTTTGGAAATCCTATATCCGTAAATCTTATCGACTAACGTTTTCTTTGGCATAATTAATAAACGGACCTAGATTATTGTTAGGATTGCCTTAACCCGTAAAACATTGAGGACAATGTTTCATTCTAGTCGGGGGGAGGGTGAATCTTCGATTCGATTTTTACCTTGCATTTTTCACAAAAGTCGTGTACTCTTGCAACTCCGTTTTTCCACCAAAAATAAAAAAAATTGAAAAAATTGAAAATTTTCAAAAATTTTGAGAAAAAGTCATGAAAAAATACAAAAAAGATGAGAAAAAATTGAAAAGTTGTGCAAAAATATAATAAGTTTGAATAAGTGTTTTGACACCTTGTTGACTTTCTTGCTGGCGAGAGTAGGAATAAATATTTTGACTTGACCGGGCGTGTTGTGCCCTAGCTTGTTCCCTTAACCAATGATAATCACATAAGTTTGTGCTAGTTTTGTACACCAGGAGCTATAAAACGCGAATTCTTCTTCTAGAATTTGCAAGTTTCCGTATCTGACTTTATATATGCGTGGCTGATTATCGGCTAAGTATTCGCTGGTTTCATTATTTGGAATCTTAAATTGCGAAGAGCGAGAAATGATAGAGTTTATTTAGAAGTTAGATGCTAAACGTGGAGTAGTGGTTCTCTTTAGAGCTCATGAGAGGTACTTGTGGCTTTTTACTCCCATCAGAAACGTCACCCATATATAATAGATGTTCTAGGTTAATTAGTGGTATTTTGGTTTGAATAATATTTAGTTCTTTGTTTTCTTAAGAGAATTTTTGCTTTAGAAGTTGGGTACATATCAAGGAACATCAAAAATAAGAGCAAAAGTGAAAAAATCAAAAGTCAAAAGTTGATTATCAATGTGGTTTTGGAGCTACCCGTTAAGCTTCCATTGATGTATTGAGAAAAAATTCAAGAAAGAAAAAAGTATCAAAAGTATGAAAAAAGTGAAAAGTGAAAAAAATGAAAGTTGTAGTATTATTGAATAAGAGCTATGTATGTATCAATAAGTTGTTGGCGCGTGAGGTGCATGTGATAAGTGATTAGTAATCAGTCACATGAGGTGCACGTGATCGTACTCCGCAACTTATATCCTTGATATTATATGTACCCCAAATTCCTTGATGTGGACCGAATTTCTATTGCAGTGGTTCTTAAGAGAAAATGAATAACTACTTATCGTTTTAACTTAGGTATCACTATCGGACTAAAAAGTTATCGAAACGAGAAAATATGAAGCAATTCATTTCTCAACAAAATAAAAAATTGAGATACAAAACCTAGGAAATGGGAGTAAGGAGTTTTCACAAGTAACTGTTATGAGTAGTGTTAGCATCTAATTTGTAGATAAGCTGTGATCTCGTTTGTACGCTTAGTTTGGGGACTCGTGAAAAATCAAGGATGACGATTTTTATCCGTATGGTCGCTTCTTAAATAGAAGTGTTTCTACTCGTTGACCCTAATAATTATTGCAAAAATAATGAAAGTTCAACAAACCGTCACAAGTATGAAGTGAGAAAAATACAAAAATAGAAGTGTAAGTGGAATAAAGGAATAAAGAAAATTTTTGGAAAACGGAGCATTTTTGGGAATAAATGATTTTATTATTTATTTCGAACATCCTTGTTACTTTACAAAGTCAGTAGAAAGAGTTTTGAAATTATTTATCCCAAGAGCGTGAATTGATCACATTGCGTGAGGACACGGCAATACCTTAGTCGGGGGGATTTTGGTGAGTGCTTATTCACTCACTGTTTTATGGCCAAAAACCGACCCAAAACGACTATTTGAGCTAACAAATGCCAAGAAAACGTGTGTTTTTGTGTTTGTGATATGCAGGAACAGATTTATCAATAAAAGACGAAAAATCACACAAAACGAGCACGAGACTGGAAGACGGTCAACTAGTCAAAGCTGTGATCTTAAAAGTCAACTTTGGACCCTGAAGAATCATTACCTTGTCAAGATCAGTCCTTGGATCATATTTATGAAGAAGTGCAAAATCAACCCTTGAATTTTAACAAACTACAAAATTAGTCCTTAGGTTTCATAATACCAAAATCTGAAAAATAACACAAATCCAAATCTGCCAAATCCATAACCCTTCAAGCCCTTAATCCCCCAAAGCCCAAATGCTAAGCCCATTCCCTAAATAATCCTACCCGGTCCAAAATATTACCCAGGTCAAATCCCGTACCCAACCGGTCAACAACCAAAAGTAATAAAAAACCAAAAAATCCACCCCGCTCATTTATTTTCCCCAAATCAAAAGTTACCCAGACCATTAGAACCCTAGTTACTGTTCCGTCTAAAATTAACCGCAATTAAGGGTACGTACGTCAATTCGAAGGCATTTCTAGAAGCTCAGAGGTGTAAGGGTACCAAGGAAGCACAAATTGGCTACGTGGCAAGCTATAAGTGGATGGAACACGTCATAAACTTTGATCCAAGAGTTGATATCGATTTAGCAATGATTGGAAGAGATCAAGGGCGCTCAAGGGACTTAAACAAACACAACCTCACACGGATTGCCAACATGGCAATCCGTGAGCTCAACCCTCTCACTTCCTATAAATAGGTGTAGTTTTTTAGCTTCTGTGTGTAATTTTTAGATATTGAAATGCTGTCAAAATTTAGTTGTAATCTAGCCTAGTTGATGTAATTTTTGATTTTAAATAAAAGTTCTTATTTCCATTTATCTCAGCTTAACTTTCATCTTATTTCTGCTTATTATGTTTTCAAGTTAGCTTAAAACTAGTTAAATATCAATCAGTTTCAATTTAATTTCTATTAAGTACTTTAAGATGATTTCCAAGTAGCTTATTAAATTTCTCTTTACAATATAATCAATAGGATTTTCAAAAAAAATAAATAAATAAAAATTCAGAAAAAAAAAATAAAAAAATATATAAATAAGTTTTTAATCAGTTTTGATAAGCTCTTAAATAAGTTTTCCTAGTTTTCATTCAAAATATTCAAGTCCTATAGCATAGCTTATGATCTGTTTTTAGTATAAGTCTCACAAGAGATCATGTGTTGCTGAGGTGGTTGATATGTTGAGACAGACAGAAACGAACTCAACCTATCTAAGAGATAGGCTACTGTGAACTCCTTCTTTTCTAGCTGAAGGAGAGGATGTGGTAATCTCTGCTTTTGATTCCTATATTGAAGAATAGAAGTAGATTCTTAGCTGTATTAGTTATACTATTTCGTATTATAGTAGTAGCTTGTTTAAGTATTGAGATTAATTGATCTTAGATATTTGTAGTTTATTGGTAGAAATGTTAGCTTAGATATATGTTTGTTGTTCTTGTTTGAAATCTGAGTTAGTATTATCATTGTTAATCTCTACTAAATTGTAGCTTAACTGAGTATTTAGTATTAGAATATCTCTTATTGTTGTAGCTTTTTGAATAATCTGTTTGGATTGTACATCTGAGTTTGTGGATCTGAGGTTATTCTGAATTTAAATCTGAATCACTGTTTCATTGGAATTCATCGTTGTGCAAGTTGCATTATATTGAGTGTTGAAATTTTGGTTAATATCTGATTAGAGAATTGATTGTTCATCTGTCCATTTGTGGATCTAATATACTGAGTTTCTATTGAACTTAGTAAAACTAGTTGATTAATATTGCTTCTGTTAGTTATTTGTTAGCTAATTAGAACAGTTGTTAAGAAATTTGTAGAGTTACTCATGGATTCTTAGTATGCTGGAATTTGTAAGGAGTGTTTGGGTCAGGCTTGACTCATTAACTTGTTTTACTTGATCATTCTAGTTGTTGGTAGTTTATGCTTCAGATTTGGTAAATTTTATTGTGGTTTGAAGTTTATTTTGTAGTCTAATTCTAGGCTGCATATAGCCCTGCACTTGTCATACTTGTTCAAATCAGTATAAAAGACCTGATTTAGGTAACTAATTAGGAAGGATTAAGTAGGAGTTAAGCTTAGATTTTGGTTTCCTAGATAACTTGTAGTACTAGATTGTTGTATCAGTTCTTAGTTTGGATTTCTGAGCTTAGTAAGTACTGCTTATTAGGCCTGCTAGTCTCGGTTTCTGCACACTGATTGTTGTTTGATCTTTGGACCTGTACTAGTGTTTATTTGAGTGGTACTTTTTCTTATTTGCATTTTCTGAGTATATTTGAGAAATATTAGTGATTTGCTTCATCGTATTGCTTCTGTACTACTCTGCGTTAGATTTGCTTTTTGATAAGAGCTTATAGCTTGAGCTACTAGCCTGCGTTCTGAGCTTATTTTTAGTTACTATTCATTAGTTTTTGGTCATAAATTTGTTTGATTCTATATCTCTGATTGATAGTCTTGGATCTGCTTCATAAATATTGGTGATGAGGCGAAAAATGATCCGTTTTTAGGGGGTCATTTAAGCCCGAATCCGAATTTATTTGATCAAATATTGCCCTAAATCGCTCCTTTTGTGATTTTAGGTGTTTGGAGAGTGAATTCTGGAAAAGAAGCCATTTTGGACGTTTTTGGAGCATAAAAGTGAAGAAAACGGCAAAGTACCAAATTTCCATGCTGAAGATACAAGGTGACGGCGTCAAGACTACCATCCTGACGGCGTCAGACATGAAGAATTAAACACCGTAGGTGGTGACGGCGTCAGAAGGCTTCATGACGGCGTCAAAGTGGCAAGAATAAAATACCGTGGGTGATGACGGCGTCACATAGGCCGTCATGAGTGGATCAAGGCCGTCCGAGGAAGTATATGGCGGCGAGGTGACGGCGTCACATGCAACTCTTGACGCCGTCAGCCTACTTTTCCTATATATAGTTTTCTAGTTTTTTCATTAAAAAAAGAGAAGTTTTGGTGAAACCCTAAAGACGATTTTGGTGCCTCTTTTACAGGTTTTTCAAGGGTTCCAAACCCTTGAGACCTTGCATTGTAATTGAGATAAGTGTACTTTCAATTCAATCAATATGTCTATGTGTTGGTTGTTTATCTCTTGTTCTTGTCTCAATTCTACTATGCTAGGCTAGATCTCTTTTGTGTTTGCTTAGATCTAATGAAACCTAGATATTGATTATGTGTTGATTACTTGTTTATTCTTGTTCTTGGATGAATGATTTTATATGTTAGGCTTAAGAAAACTGGCAGATCTCCAAATGGTAACATGCTTGAACGTCTTAAGAAACATGAACCGAGGCGTACTAGGTCTTTATTGGTTGTATTTAATGCATGAGCCACTGTTTACAATCCCTATAGTTGTGCTGGGTCATGGTGTAGGAGGAGATAAGAGCTCATAGAGTTGGGGAGTTATGTATGCCACCCCACGAATGGTATTAAGGAATACAATCCGTCATCCATACAAGTGTAACAAGTAATTAACGTGTAAAAGATATCTAGGGAGTAATGAAGTCTAAGTAAACACAATTTCTCCAACCACTGCTCACAACCTTAGTATAATTAGTTTATTTTCATTTTTATTATTTTATTTTGATTGCATCTTAGTTTTGGGTTAGTTGAATAGCAACTAATTCCGCCCACTCTTCCAAAACCCGAGATTTTACTTGCTTTTATAAAAATATAAAAATACAAAAATAATCATCTCTCACCTTTAGAACTATTAATTAGGTTTTCTAATCCTAGCGACACTATTCCTAAGCTGAACGATCAATCCCCCGGTACTTGTCACTATACTATACTACAACAATCAGGTACACTGCCTGGTGGGGGTTGTAAGCTTCTCGAGATCCCTCGAGAGGTAAAGCAAGGTGCGATTCCCACGCATCAAGTTTTTGGCGCCGCTGCCGGGGATTGTCTATCTTTACATTTATTTCTCATCTTTCGCAAAAGATTGCGGCGCCATCAAGTTTTTGGCGCCGCAGCCCGGGGAATAGTTATTGTCTAGGTTAGGATTTCTTTTTATTAGGTCTACTTGCTAGATTCCTTTCTAGTAAGATTTTATTTTTATTTTTAGGTTCTCTTTAGTCTATCTTTTCTTTGTGTCTTTGTTAGTAAAAACCTTTCCATTGACTATTCCGTTAGCCATTATGGAGAACGCGAATCCACCATACTACAAACCACGAAATTCACCCACTCCAAATGACATCTTGATGTTTAAACAACATGAGGATGAACCTATCTATGATGCATGGGCTCGTTTTAAATATTTACTCCGAAAAGTCCCTCATCATAATTTTGATCTGTGGTCCCAAATTGAAATATTTTACCATCGTGTCGACCACTATACCAAAATGGACATTGACCATACCGCACATGGGGACCTTTGGGGATTAAGTGCTGATGAAGCATGGGAAACCATAGAGAATTATGCCATACTTGCCAAAAAAATGGACAACCCAACAAACGTTGTTACGGATCAATTGATAGCAAGTTTAAGGGAACAAGTAAGAAGACTGTTTGGGGATAAAACTTTAGATGAGATAACTGGGCATACGGGGTGGTATGATTTCACCACAATACAAATGGAAGAGATAGTAGAAAACCCAAGCCCAATAAGTACCCCACAAGTCCTACCATCACTTGAGGAATACACACCACCCGTGACTTACCCGGAAGAAGTAGAAGAGACTATAGGAGCCCCAATAGAGGTAGAACCCTTGTACCAAACACCACTAGAGGATATAGGTTTCAATACTTGTAGAGATAACCTTACTCTTAGTTCTAGGGAATTACCTAGTTTAGATGAACCGGAGCCTCAACCAAAACCGTTACCTAATCTTCCATCCTTGGATGAAAATTTAGGAATTGAAATAGGTCCCAATCCAACCATCAAACCATATAGTCTGGGTAGTCTTAGGATAAAGGTAGTGGACTCTAAGCCTTGTAGAGAGGAAGAAAATATAGGAGTGGAAAATGACCTTACATACTTACATCACCCATTCATGATTGATCATAAGAAACATTATGGGTTTAAACCGGGTTTATTAGGTCAAGATGGATTCCCAACTAGGAGTCTCTCGAAATTGATAGAAGATGATCCCTTTCTAAGAGAAAATCTTAATTCACCCACTAACCCAATTGAATTAGGTAAGGCTATGATGATAGGATCCCGCATCTTTGAGCATACAATTCATCCACCACTCTTTCCTCACGAGGCATATTTACACCTTAAGGGTGTGTATCGCTACTTTCACCCACACTTAATCCTAAGTGTAGGGAGAACCTCCCCTATTTCCATTAAATAAGGGTAGAGTCAGGCTCGTGACTCGAACAAAAACAAGCGCTTCTTGGGAGGCAACCCATGTTTTGTGTGTTTTTATTTGTTTGTTTGTTTGTTTGTTTGATTTTATTTGTTTCCGTATGCATGTTTTATTTTTATTGTTTGTGGCTCATGTTTCAAAGTAAATTGTGAAAATGCTTTATTTTGTTTTTAACTTCGTCTTAATTGCATATAAAGGTATTTTGCAAAAGATAAGTGTAAGGGAGATCCAAATTTGTTTATAAGAACGAAATTGAGCATGAACCACAACAATATTAAATGGACATGTGTATTAGTACTTGTTAGAGTCAAATGCTTGTATTGAGTCATAATGAAGTTTTGCAGGATTTTCCAGGAAGTAGGACAAAGTTTTTCCAGAAATTTTCCGGAAACTTAACATAAGAATTTCTGCAGGTCCATTCTGACGGCGTCAGAGTATTGCTCTTGACGGCGTCAGGAGTTAAAATCTGGAAATTTTACCGGTTTTGTTTTTCTAACGGAGTCTTATAGTTTTTGTGAATTATTAAGTTTTATAATCTCCAGGAAATCTGCAAACTTCATTCAACAAGTATTATATCTTACTTTGTTTTCTAGAAATTAGTAACTTATATAGGATGCCGCCGATTTTACGCGAGGTTGCCTTGTCTACTTTTGTCAGGATTTACAGGTTATTTATGACAACAAGATGATTTATATTCTGGAAGGGAAGCTTTGATTGTTCGTTTTCTTGGAGGAAGATTTAACCTGGCCAACCTATAATCCATACCGAGTGAATCAGGGGAGTATTTGATTTCATTCTCTTTACCTCTTAACTTTTACATTCTTTACTTGAACATTGGGGACAATGTTCATCCTAAGTGTAAGGGGAGGGTAAAAAGATGATACCTTACATATGCACTTTCGCTTGAGTTTGTTTTGTTTGATAGTAGATGTGTAATAAAACTACGAGAAATACTTGTTAGTGTAATTTTAGCGCCAAATTTAAATTTTTTTACAACATTTAGGAGTGAAACTTTAGCCATAGCAAGCGTCTCATGGATAGGAGATTGTATGACTAGCACACAACCGTATATTCAGAAAAATTTTCCACCCAAAAATGTGAGGTTCGCCTTTAGATTTGATAGGAAAAGCATTTACTATTAGTGCTTATGAGTGTACCGGTAGCATTTAGATTCTAGAACTTGCGTTAGTGATGCATCCCGAGACCGCTAGTGAGACTACATTCGTGTGGTAGGATTTACTACATGATAAGAGGCATTAGGATCACCCTTGTGTTAAACCCGTATTACAATTACTTGACCATTTAAGTCATATTACTTGGCTAGTTAAGTCAACTAATTTTTTCCACACCCTTTGCGTTGTACTCATTTTTAGTACACGATACCCCTAGTACACCCCTCCGAGCCTATCTTTTCGTTTCTAACTTTAAGCATTTTACTTAAAGGAAGAATTTGTTACACCCCACTTAAATGTACAACCAAATCGCCTTAGCCTTCCATGTATGCGCTCAATTTTAGTGCATTATTGTTATTTGTTAAACCCTTAGTTAACTATCTAATTGATTACATGGTTGCTAAGTCGAGTCATATCCTTGTACATATTGTTTTGGGACGATTGGGACTCATGGGTAAGTACTTATTTTATGGAATAATGGGGAAGAACATCATTTATTACCCCCATATGTACGTTAATCTTAAAAGTACTCCAAGTGTTTTGATTTTCTTAATTCGAGTCATTAGAATAGTTTAATGTAAAGTATGTAAAGATTCAAGTGTAAGGGGAATGCTCAAACCCCTATGATGTATTATTTTGGATGGTAGGGTAAGAGTGTATGCAAAAAAAAAAAAAAAAAAAAAAAAAAAAAAAAAAAAAAAAAAAAAAAAAGAGAAAAAAAAAAAAAAAACATACGGACTACCATCCCGTTTTCATTCTATGTTTATTTTATGTTTTTGTTATTTTTCATTTATTAGCTTAAGTCGAGTCTAGTCTTGGCTTAGCAACGCCATCTTGTACATGTAATTAACCAAGATTGTTAACTCGCCACCAGTAAAACTTCCTTTATCCAACGAAACCGTGTAATTCATATCCCTACACCTAACGTTATAACCCTTTAAAAGACCTCTTTGATAGTTTATCCTAGGTGCTTACGCCATGTGGTGGAGGTTTGATCCTTTCCCAAGCCTATGGTAATCTATTTTGCTATGACAGGTAGTGAGAGATATCTTCCATTTCCATAATGTTATATTACTTTATTACACCCGAGAGATGTGAGTATCTAAACACTATTTGTGAGGTGCTTGTATATGACCTCCGTGCTTGTCTATTGGTCTTTAGTGGAACGATTATTTGTTGTAATTACTTTTATATTAGTGTTAAATGATCCCTAACTTGTCTTTCGAGTAGAATAAAAGCGCATTTGCTTGAGGACAAGCAAATCTCAAGTGTAAGGGTATATGATGAGGCGAAAAATAATCCGTTTTTAGGGGGTCATTTAAGCCCGAATCCGAATTTATTTGATCAAATATTGCCCTAAATCGCTCCTTTTGTGATTTTAGGTATTTGGAGAGTGAATTCTGGAAAAGAAGCCATTTTGGACGTTTTTGGAGCATAAAAGTGAAGAAAACGGCAAAGTACCAAATTTCCATGCTGAAGATACAAGGTGACGGCGTCAAGACTACCATCCTGACGGCGTCAGACATGAAGAATTAAACACCGTAGGTGGTGACGACGTCAGAAGGCTTCATGACGGCGTCAAAGTGGCAAGAATAAAATACCGTGGGTGATGACGGCGTCACATAGGCCGTCATGAGTGGATCAAGGCCGTCCGAGGAAGTATATGGCGGCGAGGTGACGGCGTCACATGCAACTCTTGACGCCGTCAGCCTACTTTTCCTATATATAGTTTTCTAGTTTTTTCATTAAAAAAAGAGAAGTTTTGGTGAAACCCTAAAGACGATTTTGGTGCCTCTTTTACAGGTTTTTCAAGGGTTCCAAACCCTTGAGACCTTGCATTGTAATTGAGATAAGTGTACTTTCAATTCAATCAATATGTCTATGTGTTGGTTGTTTATCTCTTGTTCTTGTCTCAATTCTACTATGCTAGGCTAGATCTCTTTTGTGTTTGCTTAGATCTAATGAAACCTAGATATTGATTATGTGTTGATTACTTGTTTATTCTTGTTCTTGGATGAATGATTTTATATGTTAGGCTTAAGAAAACTGGCAGATCTCTAAATGGTAACATGCTTGAACGTCTTAAGAAACATGAACCGAGGCGTACTAGGTCTTTATTGGTTGTATTTAATGCATGAGCCACTGTTTACAATCCCTATAGTTGTGCTGGGTCATGGTGTAGGAGGAGATAAGAGCTCATAGAGTTGGGGAGTTATGTATGCCACCCCACGAATGGTATTAAGGAATACAATCCGTCATCCATACAAGTGTAACAAGTAATTAACGTGTAAAAGATATCTAGGGAGTAATGAAGTCTAAGTAAACACAATTTCTCCAACCACTGCTCACAACCTTAGTATAATTAGTTTATTTTCATTTTTATTATTTTATTTTGATTGCATCTTAGTTTTGGGTTAGTTGAATAGCAACTAATTCCGCCCACTCTTCCAAAACCCGAGATTTTACTTGCTTTTATAAAAATATAAAAATACAAAAATAATCATCTCTCACCTTTAGAACTATTAATTAGGTTTTCTAATCCTAGCGACACTATTCCTAAGCTGAACGATCAATCCCTCGGTACTTGTCACTATACTATACTACAACGATCAGGTACACTGCCTGGTGGGGGTTGTAAGCTTCTCGAGATCCCTCGAGAGGTAAAGCAAGGTGCGATTCCCACGCATCAAGTTTTTGGCGCCGCTGCCGGGGATTGTCTATCTTTACATTTATTTCTCATCTTTCGCAAAAGAGTGCGGCGCCATCAAGTTTTTGGCGCCGCAGCCCGGAGAATAGTTATTGTCTAGGTTAGGATTTCTTTTTATTAGGTCTACTTGCTAGATTCCTTTCTAGTAAGATTTTATTTTTATTTTTAGGTTCTCTTTAGTCTATCTTTTCTTTGTGTCTTTGTTAGTAAAAACCTTTCCATTGACTATTCCGTTAGCCATTATGGAGAACGCGAATCCACCATACTACAAACCACGAAATTCACCCACTCCAAATGACATCTTGATGTTTAAACAACATGAGGATGAACCTATCTATGATGCATGGGCTCGTTTTAAATATTTACTCCGAAAAGTCCCTCATCATAATTTTGATCTGTGGTCCCAAATGGAAATATTTTACCATCGTGTCGACCACTATACCAAAATGGACATTGACCATACCGCACATGGGGACCTTTGGGGATTAAGTGCTGATGAAGCATGGGAAACCATAGAGAATTATGCACACTGATTGTTGTTTGATCTTTGGACCTGTACTAGTGTTTATTTGAGTGGTACTTTTTCTTATTTGCATTTTCTGAGTATATTTGAGAAATATTAGTGATTTGCTTCATCGTATTGCTTCTGTACTACTCTGCGTTAGATTTGCTTTTTGATAAGAGCTTATAGCTTGAGCTACTAGCCTGCATTCTGAGCTTATTTTTAGTTACTATTCATTAGTTTTTGGTCATAAATTTGTTTGATTCTATATCTCTGATTGATAGTCTTGGATCTGCTTCATAAATATTGGCACTCAGTGTTTTTCTAGGTTGCTTAATTCATTCGTGTAGTTGGCTGTTTGGGATGAGTTAACTGATTGTGGTTTTGGGCTGCTTAACTGAGTTTGTGACTGTACTTTTAATTTGAAACTTGATCTTAGTTGTTTTTGAGTGGATTTAATTTTTGGAATAACTGTTTTGCTTCTGTTTCTGCTTGTGCTTACTCTGCTTGCACCTAGTGCTAATTGTTTTAGCTTATTGCTTCAATTATGAGTTTCTGTTGAATTCTGAGTTTGAATCTGATCTTACATTGCATATCTGAGCATTGTGCATCATTCAAAGTCTGTTTTTAGAGTTTCAATCATTTCTTGTCACAAGTGCTTATAAATAAGCACTTGTGATAAGCTGTTTTTAAGGAATAAGCAGTTCAGCTTTTCAGTTTTATTTCAAATTTTTATTTTAAGTTCTTTTTAATATTTTTGAATTTCTGGAATTTTCCCAGATTTTTCCAGCCATTTTTACTATTTTTCTTATTTTCTTTTAATTAATTTCAATTTTTAAATAGTTTTTAATTACCAAAAATCAAAAAAAATTCAAAAAAGGATCTGAAAAATACAAAAATATTTTTTATAATTTCTTTTATAATATTTTAGAATTTTTAGAATTTAATTTTCATTTTTCCAAGTTAATTTTCTATTTTTCCTTATTTTTAATTACAAAAATAGAGAATTAATTTTAGAAAATAAATAAAAACTCAAAAAAATATTTTTCTTTTTATTAAATTTTTTTTATTAGTTTTAAATTTTTAGAAATTATTTTCAAGTTCGTAGGATCATTTTTCGATATACGTTACGTTCTAAATTTTACGGTTGCGTTTCCGTTTTTACGTTTTTCATTTCGTTGCATAATTAGCTTGTACTCTTTGCATGCTTTATCATTGTTTGTGAATAATTGAATTCCTTTATTGCTATTTTCACTCTATCACTCTTTCACCATTCACTTACATTACACGATTCCCAAATCGATAATTCGAATTTTCCATTCGAGCCTTCGTTGGGAGAACGACCCGGGAATTACTTTCACAAGTATTTCCTCGGAATATAAATATACTATAATTCACACGAATCACTAACTCCTAAAGTAAATGAGCAATCTCAGCAACACAACCTATTTAAAAAACGGTGTGTTGTCCATCAAAAGATCTTTGATGTCATAATAGATAGTGGAAGCACCGAAAATATCATTTCAAGGGACATTGTACAACGTTTGAAGCTACCTACAGAAAAACATCCAAACTCATATCGTATTGGGTGGATCAAATCAGTTGGTGAAATCAATGTCACCGAACGATGTACGATCCCTTTTGCCATCAGAAAGTATAAAGACGAAGTCGTTTTCGATATGGATGCTTGCCCTAAGTTTTTTCTATTCCTTTTCCTTTTTTTATATTTAATACTAATAAATTAATTATTTAATTAATATTAAATAAATTAAAAAAATTATTTAAATTAGTAAAGTATTTTAAATTTTATAATTAATATATTTAACTACGAAAATATTTTTGATAAATACTAAGGCATTGATTTTGTAAATTTTTAATTTATGTATTTTTAAAAATTAATTTTTACACTAACATATAATTTTAAAGCAAATAATTTTTTAAAATTAATTTATATAAAAGTATTTTTAAATAGATTTTTGGATTATTAATGTTATCTTGAATATTAAGAAAAATAAATTTTACAAAACAGTTAGGGACGATCGTCCCTAAGTTTTTTTATAATTCGTTTTTAAGATTTAAAAGTTTTTTTTTTTTTTTTTTTTTTTTTTTTTAATTTCGTTTTGATTTAAAAAGTTTTTAAATATTCAAAAACAAATACTTATTTTTGAAAATAGTAAAGGCCGACATTGTCGTCCCTAACTATGTGAATGTTTGACTGGAATCTTTGTTGAAAAAAAGTAGGACTGTGTCAACAATTATGGACGAGACTGGAAGACGGTCAACTTGTCAAAGCTGTGATCTTAAAAGTCAACTTTGGACCCTGAAGAATCATTACCTTGTCAAGATCAGTCCTTGGATCATATTTATGAAGAAGTGCAAAATCAACCCTTGAATTTTAACAAACTACAAAATTAGTCCTTAGGTTTCATAATACCAAAATCTGAAAAATAACACAAATCCAAATCTGCCAAATCCATAACCCTTCAAGCCCTTAATCCCCCAAAGCCCAAATGCTAAGCCCATTCCCTAAATAATCCTACCCGGTCCAAAATATTACCCAGGTCAAATCCCGTACCCAACCGGTCAACAACCAAAAGTAATAAAAAACCAAAAAATCTACCCCGCTCGTTTATTTTCCCCAAATCAAAAGTTACCCAGACCCTTAGAACCCTAGTTACTGTTCCGTCTAAAATTAACTGCAATTAAGGGTACGGACGTCAATTCGAAGGCATTTCTAGAAGCTCAGAGGTGTAAGGGTACCAAGGAAGCACAAATTGGCTACGTGGCAAGCTATAAGTCGATGGAACGCGTCATAAACTTTGATCCAAGGGTTGATATCGATTTAGCAATGATTGGAAGAGATCAAGGGCGCTCAAGGGACTTAAACAAACACAACCTCACACGGATTGCCAACATGGCAATCCGTGAGCTCAACCCTCTCACTTCCTATAAATAGGTGTAGTTTTTTAGCTTCTGTGTGTAATTTTTAGATATTGAAATGCTGTCAAAATTTAGTTGTAATCTAGCCTAGTTGATGTAATTTTTGATTTAAAATGAAAGTTCTTATTTCCATTTATCTCAGCTTAACTTTCATCTTATTTCTGCTTATTCTGTTTTCAAGTTAGCTTAAAACTAGTTAAATATCAATCAGTTTCAATTTAATTTCTATTAAGTACTTTAAGTTGATTTCCAAGTAGCTTATTAAATTTCTCTTTACAATATAATCAATAGGATTTTCAAAAAAAATAAATAAATAAAAATTCAGAAAAAAATAAAAAAATATATAAATAAGTTTTTAATCAGTTTTGATAAGCTCTTAAATAAGTTTTCCTAGTTTTCATTCAAAATATTCAAGTCCTATAGCATAGCTTATGATCTGTTTTTAGTATAAGTCTCACAAGAGATCATGTGTTGCTGAGGTGGTTGATATGTTGAGACAGAAAAAACGAACTCAACCTATCTAAGAGATAGGCTACTGTGAACTCCTTCTTTTCTAGCTGAAGGAGAGGATGTGGTAATCTCTTCTTTTGATTCCTATATTGAAGAATAGAAGTAGATTCATAGCTGTATTAGTTATACTATTTCGTATTATAGTAGTAGCTTGTTTGAGTATTGAGATTAATTGATCTTAGATATTTGTAGTTTATTAGTAGAAATGTTAGCTTAGATATATGTTTGTTGTTCTTGTTTGAAATCTGAGTTAGTATTATCATTGTTAATCTCTATTAAATTGTAGCTTAACTGAGTATTTAGTATTAGAATATCTCTTATTGTTGTAGCTTTTTGAATAATCTGTTTGGATTGTACATCTGAGTTTGTGGATCTGAGGTTATTCTGAATTTAAATCTGAATCAATGTTTCATTGGAATTCATCGTTGTGCAAGTTGCATTATATTGAGTGTTGAAATTTTGGTTAATATCTGATTAGAGAATTGATTGTTCATCTGTCCATTTGTGGATCTAATATACTGAGTTTCTATTGAACTTAGTAAAACTAGTTGATTAATATTGCTTCTGTTAGTTATTTGTTAGCTAATTAGAACAGTTGTTAAGAAATTTGTAGAGTTACTCATGGATTCTTAGTATGCTGGAATTTGTAAGGAGTGTTTGGGTCAAGCTTGACTCATTAACTTGTTTTACTTGATCATTCTAGTTGTTGGTAGTTTATGCTTCAGATTTGGTAAATTTTATTGTGGTTTGAAGTTTATTTTGTAGTCTAATTCTAGGCTGCATATAGCCCTGCACTTGTCATACTTGTTCAAATCAGTATAAAAGACCTGATTTAGGTAACTAATTAGGAAGGATTAAGTAGGAGTTAAGCTTAGATTTTGGTTTCCTAGATAACTTGTAGTACTAGATTGTTGTATCAGTTCTTAGTTTGGATTTCTGAGCTTAGTAAGTACTGCTTATTAGGCCTGCTAGTCCCGGTTTCTGCACACTGATTGTTGTTTGATCTTTGGACCTGTACTAGTGTTTATTTGAGTGGTACTTTATCTTATTTGCATTTTCTGAGTATATTTGAGAAATATTAGTGATTTGCTTCATCGTATTGCTTCTGTACTACTCTGCGTTAGATTTGCTTTTTGATAAGAGCTTATAGCTTGAGCTACTAGCCTGCGTTCTGAGCTTATTTTTAGTTACTATTCATTAGTTTTTGGTCATAAATTTGTTTGATTCTATATCTCTGATTGATAGTCTTGGATCTGCTTCATAAATATTGGCACTCAGTGTTTTTCTAGGTTGCTTAATTCATTCGTGTAGTTGGCTGTTTGGGATGAGTTAACTGATTGTGGTTTTGGGCTGCTTAACTGAGTTTGTGACTGTACTTTTAATTTGAAACTTGATCTTAGTTGTTTTTGAGTGGATTTAATTTTTGGAATAACTGTTTTGCTTCTGTTTCTGCTTGTGCTTACTCTGCTTGCACCTAGTGCTAATTGTTTTAGCTTATTGCTTCAATTATGAGTTTCTGTTGAATTCTGAGTTTGAATCTGATCTTACATTGCATATCTGAGCATTGTGCATCATTCTAAGTCTGTTTTTAGAGTTTCAATCATTTCTTGTCACAAGTGCTTATAAATAAGCACTTGTGATAAGCTGTTTTTAAGGAATAAGCAGTTCAGCTTTTCAGTTTTACTTCAAATTTTTATTTTAAGTTCTTTTTAATATTTTTGAATTTCTGGAATTTTTCCAGATTTTTCCTGCCATTTTTACTATTTTTCTTATTTTCTTTTAATTAATTTCAATTTTTAAATAGTTTTTAATTACCAAAAATCAATAAAAATTCAAAAAAGGATCTGAAAAATACAAAAATATTTTTTATAATTTTCTATTTTTCCTTATTTTTAATTCATTTTTAATTACAAAAATAGAGAATTAATTTTAGAAAATAAATAAAAACTCAAAAAAATATTTTTCTTTTTCTTAAAATTTTTTTTATTAGTTTTAAATTTTTAGAAATTATTTTCAAGTTCGTAGGATCATTTTTCGATATACGTTACGTTCTAAATTTTACGGTTGCGTTTCCGTTTTTACGTTTTTCTTTTCGGTGCATAATTAGCTTGTACTCTTTGCATGCTTTATCATTGTTTGTGAATAATTGAATTCCTTGATTGCTATTTTCACTCTATCACTCTTTCACCATTCACTTACACTACACGATTCCCAAATCGATAATTCGAATTTTCCATTCGAGCCTTCGTTGGGAGAACGACCCGAAAATTACTTTCACAAGTATTTCCTCGGAATATAAATATACTATAATTGACACGAATCACTAACTCCTAAAGTAAATGAGCAATCTCAGCAACACAACCTATTTAAAAAACGGTGTGTTGTCCATCAAAAGATCTTTGATGTCATAATAGATAGTGGAAGCACCGAAAATATCATTTCAAGGGACATTGTACAAAGTTTGAAGCTACCTACAGAAAAACATCCAAACTCATATCGTATTGGGTGGATCAAATCAGTTGGTGAAATCAATGTCACCGAATGATGTACGATCCCTTTTGCCATCAGAAAGTATAAAGACGAAGTCGTTTTCGATATGGATGCTTGCCCTAAGTTTTTTCTATTCCTTTTCCTTTTTTTATATTTAATACTAATAAATTAATTATTTAATTAATATTAAATAAATTAAAAAAATTATTTAAATTAGTAAAGTATTTTAAATTTTATAATTAATATATTTAACTACGAAAATATTTTTGATAAATACTAAGGCATTGATTTTGTAAATTTTTAATTTATGTACTTTTAAAAATTAATTTTTACACTAACATATAATTTTAAAGCAAATAATTTTTTAAAATTAATTTATATAAAAGTATTTTTAAATAGATTTTTGGATTATTAATGTTATCTTGAATATTAAGAAAAATAAATTTTACAAAACAGTTAGGGACGATCGTCCCTAAGTTTTTTTATAATTCGTTTTTAAGATTTAAAAGTTTTTTTTTTTTTTTTTTTTTTTTTTTTTTTTTTTTTTTTTTTTTTTTAAATTCGTTTTGATTTAAAAAGTTTTAAAATATTCAAAAACAAATACTTATTTTTGAAAATAGTAAAGGACGACATTGTCGTCCCTAACTATGTGAATGTTTGACTGGAATCTTTGTTGAAAAAAAATAGGACTATGTCAACAATTATGGACGACAATGTCGACCTTAAATTTTTCCCGTCCTAAAACCTTTATATTGGTGTAGTGAAAATCCCAAACAAAAAAAAGATCAATAAGAAAGACTAAGAACAATCAACCCAAGACTCAATTACAAAAGTCATTGCCATCAATTATTTACACAACCATATCAAAAAACAACTTCAATCCAATCCTATTTCCATCCTCCAACACAGTCAACATCTCTCCCCAACTTATACAAGACTAGAAAATTTAAAAGAACAAACAAAGAACTCAGACTTGGTATTATGGACAAATGGTTTTTTTAGATCCATACCAAAAAGTCATCATCGATCTATAAAAAGCATTGCCTTTTTATTTAAAGAAGAGTAAATTACACCGTTCGTCCCTGTGGTTTGCTTCAAATAACTATCGTAGTCCCTGATCTTTATTTTTTGCTTTTTTGCTCCTTATGGTTTACATATTGCAAGCTGTCAGTCCTTATCACTAACTGTCGTTATCTTCTTCGTTAGCTCTCAATCATCAAATGGCAACGTTAGTCCATTAACCAAACGATCGTTTGCAACGTTAGTCTTTTATACTAACGACCGTTTCAAATAACTCAAATTTTGGTTTTCAAAAAAAAATTCCTACGCGGTTTTTATCGTTTTTGCCCGTTTTCATGCGTTTTCTAAGTTTTCGTCCGTTTTATACGTTTTCTTCTGTTTTAATACGTTTTCGTCCGTCTTTATATGTTCTCATCTGTTTTTCTTACGTTTTCATTCGTTTTTATCCGTTTGTAAATGTTTTCTTATGTATTCATATTGTTTTATCCATTTTTATACGTTTTTGTCTATTTTTCGCCCGTTTTCATGCGTTTCTTACATTTTCGTCCGTTTTTATACGTTTTCGTCTTTTTTATACGTTTTTGTCTGTTTTCTTACCTTTTCATGCATTTTTATATGTCTTTACACGTTTTCTTACGTTGTCATACGGTTTTATCCGTTTTTATATGTTTTTGTTTGTTTTTATACGATTTGTTCCATTTTTTACGCTTTTGTCCATTTTTCTTACTTTTTCATCCGTTTTTTTACGTTTTCATCCATTTTTATACGTTTTCGCTCATTTTCTTACATTTTCACCCGTTTTCATAATGTTGGATTTTTACCTCTATATATTTCATATGGAGTTTTATCTAAAAATGGTCTAATTAGGACTCGGTTTAAGATATAAGTTGATGTGTCGACTGCATTACACCAAAACCTTTGTGGAATATTTTGTTCGTTAAGCATTGTTCTACTCATCTCTTGAAGTGTCCGGTTTTTACGTTCTACTACACCATTAGATTGAGGAGTGCGAGGAGCCGAGAAATTATGTGTTATACCATTTTTGTCACAAAATTCACCGAATTGTATTTCGTTATCAAATTCCCGACCATGATCCGTTCTAATAGACACAATGCAATTTCCTACTTGATTTTGAATTTTCTTTCCAAGAATTTCAAATTGTTCAAAAGCTTCATTTTTACTTTTCAAAAATCTTGTCCATGTATATCTTGAAAAATCATCTACTATGACCAAAGTATAGAAGTTGCCTCCATAACTTTGAATAGCGGATGGACCGAACAAATCCATATGCAAAAGTTCTAAACATCTAGTTGTGGATACCATATTTTTAGCCTTATGGCTACTATGAACTTGTTTGCCAATTTTGCAAGCGTCACAAAAGTGTTGGTCGTATTTCAACTTGGGTAGGTTTCTAACTAATTCCTTAGAGGATAGGGATTGAATAAGTCTCATATTAGCGTGACCTAAGCATTTATGCCAAAGAGTCGAGGACTCATCTAATGAGGTAAGGCAAAGTTTATCTCTAGATGTTTTATCAATTTTCATGACGTATACGTTGTTTTTAAGAGCTCCTTTAGCTTTAGTTATACCATCTTTTAAGTATTTTACTTTCGTTTTCACTAAAGAGTACTTTATACTTTTTACGGCAAAGTTGGCTAATGCTAAGAAGATTAAATCCTAAGTTATCAACATGAGCAACATCATCAATAGATAGAGAGTCATTAGAGATAGTACCTTTTCCGATGATTTTACTTTTAAGCTTGCTACCAAAAGTAACGTTACCTCCGTCATAGACTTGATAGGTAGAGAAAAGACTTTTGTCCCCCGTCATGTGTCTTGAACAATCGCTATCTTTGATCCATTCATCCGGTTCCAAACACACTTTCAAGCACACCTATTTTATAACAAGCATTCAAACATTTGGTCCCCAATATCTCATGGGTCCATTTTGGTTAATCATGCCATTACCTTGATTCATGTAAGGAAATGGTGGATATGGGTTCCAAGTCATATAGGTTGGAGTTTGATGATGTCTAGGTAAGTTTTGACCCCAGCTATGTTGAAAGTAGGGTTGTGTGTTGTAGTTGCTTTTTGGAAAGAGGCATTTGGATATAGACGGTTTAGGTCTTGGTTGAGTAGTTCTAGTTCTAAATTCATTTTTAGCAAATCCTACTCCTATTTTAATAGCCGGTTTAAGTTTGGTTTCAGTAGAACTAGTGTTTGACTTCTTTGTAACTTTAACAAATTCACTACGGTTAGTTTTTAAGCAGCTCTGTTCTGCAGCAGTGTCCACGGAACCAATGGGTTCAACAGGCGGAACCAAATTTTTGGTTCCGTCAGTTCCGTGGGTCATTGC
This sequence comes from Artemisia argyi, assembly GCA_030686995.1. Taxonomy (NCBI): domain Eukaryota; kingdom Viridiplantae; phylum Streptophyta; class Magnoliopsida; order Asterales; family Asteraceae; genus Artemisia; species Artemisia argyi. The sequence goes on along the minus strand of CM060700.1, from coordinate 138,118 downwards.
TGCAGTTTTGTCATTTTGTTATCCTTTTTCGCCTTGTTTCGTTAAACTACTTATTGATCCTGTTTTCATGAATCCTAACCTTGTTCTATCAAAGTGCGACTTTTGGAGTTTCATTATTTGAGTTAATTGGAAACGGCCGTTAGTATAAAGGACTAACGTTGCAAATGATCGTTTGGTTAATGGACTAACGTTGCCACTCGACGACTGGGAGCTAACGGAGAAGATAACAACAGTTAGTGATAAGGACTGACAGCGTGCAATACGTAAACCATAAGGAGCAAAAAAGCAAAAAATAAAGATCAGGGACTACGGTAGTGATTTGGAGCAAACCACAGAGACGAACGGTGTAATTTACTCTTTAAAGAAAGAGCAAAAACAATCATGTTTCACTTTTTCTTGAGATCTTGAAGCCGAAAAGAAAGGTTTAAAATGATAAACATTTGCTCGCCATAAAAATAGTCATCGGGTATCCACTGCCGCATTACGCGGTACCCTTCTACTAAACTATTGGTATGGATATCTCAAAGGTAAAACCATATAAATAATAACTAGAGCTTGTTTTTCTCATGCAAAAGCCGAAATTTAAGATAAAGAAAAGAATGCAAAATTTAGAAGTTTGGAAATTGAAAGGTATGTATGAAGTAACTAAAAGTACATTTTGTGAGAGGAAACATACCATAGATTAATCTCGTAATTGCCTATAAATTCACCTTTGCACAAAAAAAAAATTATGCAAATCCAACATTTTATTTTCTAGCCTGTATTCATGTAATGGTTGCTGTTTTTTTTACATAATATACTTGCTAATCTTTCAAATTTGTCTAATACTCGATAGTGTTTTTTTTTTTTTTTTTTTTTTTTTTTTTTTTTTTTTAATTTTTTTTATACAAAGTCACCTATCTCTAGATCGACATTCGGCCAAGCAATAATATCACAAGTTCAAAACCCACTATTTTCATAATTAACAAATTATTTTATAATTGTCATCAAATATTATATAAGTTCATATGGGAGCCGATAACGAAAAGTTATTTTCATTGGTATAATTGTTATTTTCATTGGTATAATTGTCATCAAATATTATATAACACAAATAAAAATAAATCTGTGTGCCTTTTATGATTTATGTGGCTTTACTGGTACGAGCCGCGATCCCAAGTCTTGTTTAAAATAATGACCTCAAAAGTATGTATAATAATTATGGAACGGAGGGAGTAGTTAAGTATAAAATGTGACCAAATAGTTAGTTTGGTATTATGAGCTTGATGTAAGTTATTTTGACCTTCCTAAGGCAACTACAAATTTATATTTATATATATGTAAATATAACACTCTACTCTACTTTCTTTTAAACTAGAATTTGAGTTAGTTACGTGTATTATATTAGATATGGATATGTCAAAGGTAAAACCATATAAAATAACTAGAGTTTATTTTTATATATAATCTCATGCAAAATCCGATAACGAAAAGTATATTGTAAAATTTAAAAGTTTTGGAAATTTGAAGGGCTTAACCAAAAGTTTTGTGAGAGGAAACATACCATAAATTAATCTCGTAATTGCCTATAAATTGGATTTAAGTTTGATCGATAAATCCAAACTACTTGTTCGATCGACCGGGATTGAAAGTTACGACCGTACGTAGGTTTGAGGTATGAGTTCTTTCTTAATTAAACCTTAGATTAATACTTTTCTTATTATGTTGTGCACTTGACAATTACTAATTCAAATATCATATTTACGTGCATATTCTCTTCTTTGTAGTTATATATATTGATTGTAATAGGGATTTGAGAAACATGATTATGATTATTATGCAACCCCTTTTATACTTTTATCACGATCTTTACTAGTGTTTTATAATTTGAATATTATTTTTCATAAATATATAGGATTAATGTAGTATAATGACCAAACTGTTGCTTAGGGGTTGTCCTTTGCTGAGTTCTATGAATCATTTGTAAATTGTTACGTGCATTAACCATTATATGGAAGATTGAAATATTGCTATGAACATCTTAATGATCAGATGGAGTTGCTTTCATGCGGTGATCGGCGGTTATCTCCCCCACTTGCAAAATATCCATGCTTGGTTGCTCACACGTTGGAAGCTGATCAAGAAGACAAGCAGCTTTTATACACCATTCACGACCCATTGACTCAATATCCTTGCCAAATCCCTGAGTTGCATAGTAGACGATTTGAAGGGTGTTTTCATGATTGGGTGGTTCTCTCCAGCTTTCCAAAACGTTGTATGTGGTCTATCTGGAACCCATCGACTTCCAAGATCATAAGTCTTCCCCCATTGATTTTAGAAGATGGAAATTATAAATCTTTAGGCCAATGTTGTTTGACATCCGCACCTGATGATCCTAATTCAGTTCTCTTGTTAACGAGATACAATAAACCTACCATTCTTTTATGTCACCTAGATGGCAAAAGAGATGGTAGAATAAAGAGTTTAAGATGGACAAAAATCTCATATGAAAAACAACTAAAAAGTGTAACGGATGAAGATCATTGTGTCCTATCTTCACTAACTTCTTGTGATGGTAAAGTATATGCCTTGAATTCTGGGAGACGTAATAACTTTGTCATAAAATTAAAACTTGCGGTGAAGGATAGAGTTGTGATAAAGCTATCGCCATATGGGAAGCTCCCTAATTCTTCATTCCATGGTTATTGTTCCTCATTGACTCCTCATTTGATAGGATACTCTTCAGAATTGTTCTACATTTTATTGGGTTTTGATAAGGTAGCAAAGAAGTCACTTGCAGTTTATTTGTTTAAGCTTGAAAAGATTAGTATGATATGGGAAGAGATGGAAGATCTCAAAGACGCTATATTTTTTCTTGATTTATCATATGATCATTCAATATTTTACAAGCCTGGAATTGCCTCGGAGTTCGGGGGTTATATACACATTCTTGGCGAAATGGGCAAAGTAATGTACTCTTACCATATCAAAGATAAAACCGTCTCCATATCTTCTATGCCTTCTATAGCATCAACAAGCTATATCTCATTGTGGGAATGCAGGTATTATCCGCTTTTAGTTATCATATATTCATATGTGTTTCTTAATTACTTATTATACATGCATTTTCTTATAAATCATTTGTTGTGTAGGATACAAGAAGAGGGCCAGAAAGATGAGATCGTGGTGGGAAATGCTTGCGGTAATGATAATAGTAGTACTAGCACGAGGAATGAGCAGCATGAAGAGAATATTGAATCATACCTTCTTAGCATTCCTTTGAATGTTTTGGAAACAATCATGGATTTTTGTGTTGGTGTTGACTACCTCAACTTTCGTACTACATGCAAGAGTTGTCAATTAGCAGCACCAATGATTCGATTTATTAACAGAATGAGATTGGAGATGAATTCATTAGATTCCCCATGGTTGTTGGTGCTAGACAAACATCGAGAAACTTTAACTTTTACGGATCCAATATTTGGTGAGAACTATTTCATAAAAACACCTCCAGGACTTATCGGTGATGTAAAAATTCATTGTTCAAGGTATGGTTGGTTGCTAAGGGAAAAATATGGCGGCCCCCTTGTGTTCTATAACCCTTTCACAAGTGTTATACATGAGCTTCCACAAGTTTTCCATGAGCTAATTCCACAAGTTGGCCATGAGTTTCCTCAAGTTATCCATGAGGTTCGACAAGTTCCTTGTTTAGAAACCTTGTGTTTCTCTGCGCCACCTACTTCCCCCGATTGTATGGTTGTTGGATATCGTACTAGGAACACTATATTGGAAGGTTACGTCCACTATGTAGCTCGGCAACCTGCGCGTTGGCGTAAAATTCTTGTGAGTTTTGGCTCTTATGGTCCACAATCTCTTCATTATCCAATATTTCATGGTCGATGTCTTTATGTCTTGTTAGACGATGGACGAGTTTATTATTTCAGATTAGCCGAAGGTCGAAGTTTATCTTCAGCTATATTTTTAGCTTGTGCCCCAAGTAGTTGTTGTGGATCTTCACCACAATATTTCCTAGTGGAACGAGATCAACATTTGTTACTAGTTATCGTAGGCGAGTTTGGAGAATCAATTGAGGTATTCAAGTTAAATGATTCTACAGAAAAATGGGAGAAAATAGATGGTTTGGGAAGGCACGTGATTTACATTTGTGGTCAAACATGTCTGTGTATTAAAGCTAAAACACCGGAAATGGAGAACAAGATTTACTTCCCACGATTGCGTTCAGGGAATGGAAAGATCGTGTTTTATTCACTTGAAACAAATAGGTATCACACATTCAACGACAGAGACATAGAAGAAAATTTTGGGGATTTATTTGGAACTAAACAGCATCTCTATCCTCATGCTTGGGTTGAACCAAGTTGGTTATAGGCTTAAAGTGTATTAGCTTACGGGGGTGTAGTACATTTTTAGCATTTTTAATTTTGTTTACGGGTTTTTAATCAGTCTTACAATCTGAATAACTTTACAAATACTTGTTGTACAGACAAATTTTGTTTTAAACTTTTATATTAATTCTTTCGATTAACATAGAGGTGCAAGCAAACGAGCAATCATATGAATACAGCAAGTATAATTTGAAGAAATACAGCAATCATTACATGAATACAAGCTAGGAAATACAATGTTGGATTTGCATAATAAATGACTGGTTTAGACCCGAACCTGTTTTGACCCGTTACCCATCCCGCTTGTTTTGTCACCTCCAAGTTATACCTGATAATCCAAAGAAGAGTGCCACATCACCATCTTTCCCCATATTGCAACCAGAGTGAAGAGAAAATATTTGGCGTTTAGGCATGATTATTGACTCAAAATGTCCCAAAAGTGACAAACTTCAAATAAAGACAACAAGCTAGGCAGGTACAAAAGATTAAGCATCCGAAACTTATGGCACAAAACATCCCATCTTGCAAAGAATTAAAAGCAGATTATCGACTCTAGATATTGTGTTGTCCAAAAAAAAAAAACTTAGGGGAGTCAGATCATGTAAAGTATAAAATATGATTTGTGCTAGCATGGATGATCGCACACCTTGAAAGTTGCATGGAGACGAACATTAATAACCCGAATGCCTTTATATGGGCTCAGTAGGGAGCAATTTCGATGGGTCGATTCTAGTAAAACCAAACGGGTAAAATAAGAAAGATTAGCGTAAAGGGAAATTGGGCTGGAAGGGCTGAAAGTCGCCCAAAGTGTGTACTTTCAAAGCACAAAATTTTCTAAAAAATTAGTGTTGACATTATATAATTTTGAGATCATCTTTGACACACTATTGTGTAAAATTCTAAATATATTTCAAGTCAGCCCAACACAACACGTACCAAAAGATACCCATTTTAACCCATAAGGTACCTTCCGATTTTACCACCTCTATGGAACAATGTAACTTGTGACATGGAAAGATGATTGTGATCCTAAAACTGCATATATGGAAGTCTGGAAAAAAAATTGCTACAAACGATATTTATGAAATGCAATAGAGATGCAGGTGTTGCAGACTTGCAGTTCATCACAAACAACATTAATATAATTTCTTGCGGACACAGAGTTTCAGAGGTGAATTATTTTAAGGACAAAGTTTTTGTTGCATACTGAGGGACAAATCCACATTATTCATCTAATTTAAACTAATGGTGGAGATTAACCTAAGATTGAATAGGGAAACCTAAGTCATGTTTTTTTTCCTTTTTTTTTTGTCTTTTTTATTATTCACTTTCTTTATTTCTTTCATTTTTTTTCTTCTTTTTTTCCTTTTTTTTAGCCTTTCTTCCAATTAACGTGTTTTTTTTTGGTTTTTTTTTTTCCTTTTCTATTTTTTTTTTTTTTTTTTTTTTTTTTTTTTTTAATAAATCAACGATTTTTGTAGAGAATCGTTTAAGCCCATCTAGTATATGTTTTACGAATAACATAAATACGCAGTGGAATATAAAACAATATGTTATTCAACAAGGTTTTCATTATTCACTATATCCCCAAGATCAAATAATCCTTGAGGCTAAACTAACTAATACATAGATCGATCTGTTACTAATAAACTAACTAACTAATAAACCCTAGGCGTCCATTGTAGGAACTTGACGCCTACACACACACACACCCCTTTAAGTCGACTACATATTTTCTGTGCACACCAAACCTAATGATCCATGTCCTCTTTATATACTAGAGGATTAGGGTTTACAAAATACTACGAAGGACTAATAAATAAATCTTCTTTTGCAAGCTAGTCCTTCATGTTTCATTCTTCTTTATATACTGCTTGAGAAGTACTTTGATTCAAAGTACTTTTGGTTCAGCAGTACTTTGGTTCAGCATAAAGTACTTTCATTCAAAGTACTTTCATTCATCTTCATATAAACACATGTAGTTTTGTAATCATCAAATCTATAATTCCCAACAATCTTCCCTTATTTGATATTACAAAACTATCTCCATGAATGAAACAGTCTTCAATGCTTCCCCTTGACTTAAGATCTTCTTGAACATGTCACCACATATAAATAAGTTGCAAATCATATCTCTGTAGTCTTCTTCCCCTTTTTGTAATCATCTAATAGGGAACATGTAAAGATATGCAACTTTGATCGTCACTACCCCACATCATATATCAAAACTTCCAATCCAATCTTTTCAATGTCTTGAATTACCCTCCATGAAGAACACCAAAAAGCTTGCGAAAAATGAACTCAAGACAATAGAAATTTTAAACTAGCAGTATTAATGATGACTAGAAGTAGTAATGAAACAATTCCCCTTAAATGGTGCATGTAGATGGTTAAACAATTAAACAATAAGCTTCCCCTGAAACTAATATGTTTACCATCTCTTGATTCTTCAATTCTGTAGGATCTATATAATGACCACTAATGAAGAAAACTAAATATAACAAACTAGATGAAGAAGTTGAATTTCCCAAACTTGCATCTTATGTCGTGCACTATCCACGTGACTCCAAACTCATACCAAACTAAAAAGTATAATAGTCGAGGTAGAGGAAGAGGCCGGGGAAGAGGAGATTCCTCCAATCGTGGTTTATAACCCGTGCATACATGAAATTTTTTGTGTTTCGATAAAACATATTTAGTTCAGTATAGATAGATAAAATGGTTTGTCTAACGGGTACCCTCGGAGTAATTGAAAGGTTACAAATACTTTAATTATGTGGTTTTATACACTAGTACAATGGGGGCTTTCCCTTACGACTTTTTTAAAACCGTCCCTTCGACGTGTCGTAGGCATGAACTCGTATCGACGACACGTCGTCGACACCAACTTTTCGACATTTCCCCGTCGGTATTTACCGTCCCGACAACAATGTGGGACCCACATATTTTTTCAGTCAAAGATTTTGATGTTAGACAAATATGGTCCCGACGACATGTCGTCGGTACCAAATTGCTAAATAGAAGAAGATGTGACCCAATTTTCTTGTTCAAAAGAAGATCTATCTTCAAGCTTAATTACGCTTTTAAAAATTGTTGGACCTAGAAAAGTGTAAATCATTAGTCTATAGACTTCTATTTATCTTTTGTTATGGTATAAGGTACTATTGTGTAAGTTGTTAAGACTGCGACAGCATAGGACTATCGTATACCTTGTATATCTGCGATAGTATGCTTGTGCATAACGTATGCGTATAAATACCCCTACCTCATGTGTTATGAAGTGTGTGTTCCTCTCATATCAATGCGAGACTTTTCTATCTTTCTCTTGTTCCTCTCTCTTATCTAAAGTGTCCACACCCACTTTACTTATCTTTAGATTATATTGTTGTCGTGATATATTTAGGACAACAATTGGTATCAAGAGCCAAAAATGATTCGTTTTTTTAGTGTAGTTGTGTTTTAGAAGTTGTTTTAATCTTCATTAGTTATAGAAACTTTGGTTTTAGAGTATTTAAGAACTTTCTCTTTCTAAATAGCTTATCTTTCATTCGAGGCATAAAGATTACTCATTTAGGTGTTTAATCTTGTAAATCGTGTGTTAGGATAACATATTTGTAGAAAAGGAACGATCTTTCATCATTTTATACAAAGTTTTTGTGGTTTTAGTGAAGATTTAGGCTGAAAATTGTAGTTTAAGGTCAACTTTTTAAACTAATACATCAGTTTTTATCACCCTTAGGTCATCTTCATGTGCTGCACAACCATTTCCGGATATATTTATAGTGCTTGTCTGGGTTGCACGAAACACTAACATTTAAGATATAACTAGATAAGCACATTTTATGGCGTAGGTAGATTAACTTATGTATCCGTGAGATAGTAATGCACTGAAAATAACATGTTGTGTGTACGTTCTCTAGTTTTGTTGAACCATTTGGATTGTATGTAAACTACAGACTAATTTGACTCTAGTTGTCCTCAGAATCATCTCTTTCTTGATAAATTACTTGATAAGTAGACGATTATTTAATTGATGAATCAGTCATGCTGCTTAGCTAAGTCTGTTGACATTTGATCTCGTGCAACATCTGTTATGCTTCTCTAGTTTTGAAACTATGAAGTTGTTGAGTTCTTAATCAAATTAAGTATAATTTTTATCATTAGTATAGAATAAGTCGACTTTCTGATATTATATATATATATATATATATATATATATATATATATATATATATATATATATATATATATATATATATATATATATATATATATATATATATATATATATATATATATATGCCTCTCAGGTTTACGTGAACGATCAGTTTCTCAACTGGGACCCAGTTCATCGTATCAAAGCCCGTATTGTATCAGCCAGAGCCTATCATTCATTGTTCATGCATAACATGTAAGGACTCCAAAAATAAAATGCTACTGTAGCTTTTAAAAAAGATAATTACTAACCATGTAATGTAATTTCAGGTGCATCCAACCCACTGCTGAAGAGCTTGAGGATTTCGGTACTCCAAACTTTACAATATACAACGCTGGAATGTTCCCGTGCAACCGTTACACTCATTATATGACATCCTCGACAAGCGTAGATCTCAACCTTGGTAGGAGGGAAATGGTCATCCTTGGAACCCAATACGCCGGTGAAATGAAGAAAGGCCTTTTTGGTGTTATGCATTATCTCATGCCTAAACGCCAAATACTCTCTCTTCACTCCGGTTGCAATATGGGGAAAGATGGTGACGTGGCACTCTTCTTTGGATTATCGGGTATATAACTTGGAGGTGACAAAACAAGCGGGTTGGGTAATGGGTCAAAACAGGTCCGGGTCTAAACTAGTCATTTTTAAACGGGTCGACGTTTTGGATCAAACCCACTACTTTTTACCCGTCTTATCACTTGTTACTTTTATTTAGCTGAATGACATTTTCAACGCCAGTTTTACCCTTTGACCAACTAACGGTTTAGTTTTATAATATGTGTACACCTAGGTACCAGAAAGACCACACTGTCTACAGATCACAACAGATATCTAATTGGAGATGACGAGCATTGTTGGAGTGAGAATGGTGTGTCTAATATCGAAGGTGGTTGCTATGCAAAATGTATTGATTTGTCAAGGGAGAAGGAGCCTGATATCTTCAATGCCATCAAGTTCGGGACAGTGATGGAAAATGTAGTGTTTGATGAGCATACCCGAGAGGTTGATTATTCGGACAAATCCGTAACAGGTAAGCAGAAGTAATTAATTCGTTTAGTAGAAGTTTTATACATTTTTTTTGAAACAAGTGAACTGATAATTGGAGTAAACTTTTAGAGAACACCCGGGCGGCATATCCTATAGAATACATACCGAATGCCAAGATACCATGTGTCGGGCCTCATCCAAAGAATGTCATCTTATTGGCTTGTGATGCGTTTGGTGTGCTTCCACCTGTGAGCAAGCTAAACTTAGCTCAAACTATGTACCATTTCATCAGTGGCTACACTGCTCTCGTGGCTGGAACAGAAGATGGGATAAAAGAGCCACAAGCAACATTTTCAGCATGTTTTGGTGCAGCGTTTATTATGCTTCACCCGACAAAGTATGCAGCCATGTTAGCTGAAAAGAAGCAAAAGCACGGTGCAACCGGATGGCTTGTTAAAACTGGCTGGTCAGGTGGAAGGTAAGGAGCAAAAGTCTTCTAGATTGTATAATTTTCTTTTCAAATACTCATTTCTAACACGTAGTATATTATTATTCTATACAGTTATGGATCAGGTAACCGTATAAAGTTGGCATACACACGGAAAATCATTGATGCTATCCACTCAGGGAGCCTTTTGGAAGCCGAATACACAAAGACTGAAATATTTGGACTTGAAATCCCAACAGCAATTGAAGGCGTGCCATCAGAGATTCTTGATCCAGCAAACTCCGTAAGTGTCATACATTATATATTTACGTAAGTACTCTAGACTTGAGATCGAGTGACATGATTTAAATTTCATGTGCAGTGGGCGGACAAGGGGGCTCACAAGGAGACGCTGACGAAGTTGGGAGGGTTGTTCAAGAAGAATTTTAAGGTGTTTTTGGAATACAAGATTGGAACAGATAACAACCTGACTGAGGAAATCCTGGCCGCTGGTCCCAACTTTTAATCTCTCTCGGAAGAAATAATAAGAATAAAATAAGGTAATTCGTTTTTCTATATGGATGAAATCCCCAAATCCGAAGCAGTGTAGATTGAACATCGCTTTGGATTTGAGAAATTTATCCATAGATAGAAAAGAATGTAAGCCTAATGTACGTGCTGTGTAAATTCGTTTCTATATGACTTCCAAGAGGAGGGGTTTAGCTGCATGTGTTTCCATGATCGAGTTGAGATGTATTATTATGCAAATCCAACATTGTATTTCCTACCTTGCATTCATATAATGATTGTTGTTTTTCTACAAAATATACTTGCTATTCTTTGAAATTCTTCTTTACAACAAGTACAGAATTTGTAAAGTTATTCAGATAGTTAGACGACCAGTCAATCAGTCATGTTGCGAAAGCAATACGAAAAATGAGAATAGGGCCGACTGATAGCTACGCGTTGGCATCTATCAAGGTGAAAGACGAGAAAATGAATTTGTTTGGGGAAATTTGGTTCTTTGGGAGATATTGACTAGAATTGCAGAATGTTATTAGAAACATAAGAAATTATGCATCGCGCGCTATTACATTGTTATGTTGGGATATCGAGTCTACACCAAGGGTGAATTTAAGTTTGGTTATCAACTGTTTAATTTTGGGATGTTGATTTGGCCCAACATGCTATGACTTTGGGAGTTCAACCCACTTGTATTACTTCCACAATTTTAACGTGTTAGCGTTATAATGCTTATAATCTTGCAATTAGGGCAGAAAATCAGCTTGTTAAAACCCGTCCAACCGTCTTTTCTTCAAACCGAAACGGCAGCTTGTCAACACAATCCACTGTTCAAACTAGAGAGCAGCCAATACGGCAAAAGAGTGATGCTTTAGACAAAAAGAAGCAATCCATGAACACCTCAACCGTGATCAACAAGTCTAAAAACCCTTAATTATGAACGTCCCATAGTTGGTAAGTGTTTCAACTTTCAAGTGTGGATTACCAGGTCATCGCTCGAGTGATTGTAGGGCAACTGGAGGTAAGGTTAATTTAACGTTAAAGGAAGGTGAATATGACAAGGAAGAAGAAAACGAGGAAGAGAGTGTTGATGAAGAATATGATGTGTGTCCTCCCGAATCAGGTAATGTTGATGGTGAATATGCAGCAAAGTCTTGTGTCATTTGTCGTACCATGCTAACTGGTGAGTGCTTATTCACTCACTGTTTTATGGCAAAAAACCGACCCAAAACGACTATTTGAGCTAACAAATGCCAAGAAAACGTGCGTTTTTGTGTTTGTGATATGCAGGAACAGATTTATCAATAAAAGACGGAAAATCACACAAAACGAGCACGAGACTGGAAGACGGTCAACTAGTCAAAGCTATGATCTTAAAAGTCAACTTTGGACCCTGAAGAATCATTACCTTGTCAAGATCAGTCCTTGGATCATATTTATGAAGAAGTGCAAAATCAACCCTTGAATTTTAACAAACTACAAAATTAGTCCTTAGGTTTCATAATACCAAAATCTGAAAAATAACACAAATCCAAATCTGCCAAATCCATAACCCTTCAAGCCCTTAATCCCCCAAAGCCCAAATGCTAAGCCCATTCCCTAAATAATCCTACCCGGTCCAAAATATTACCCAGGTCAAATCCCGTACCCAACCGGTCAACAACCAAAAGTAATAAAAAACCAAAAAATCCACCCCGCTCATTTATTTTCCCCAAATCAAAAGTTACCCAGACCCTTAGAACCCTAGTTACTGTTCCATCTAAAATTAACCGCAATTAAGGGTACGGACGTCAATTCGAAGGCATTTCTAGAAGCTCAGAGGTGTAAGGGTACCAAGGAAGCACAAATTGGCTACGTGGCAAGCTATAAGTGGATGGAACGCGTCATAAACTTTGATCCAAGGGTTGATATCGATTTAGCAATGATTGGAAGAGATCAAGGGCGCTCAAGGGACTTAAACAAACACAACCTCACACGGATTGCCAACATGGCAATCCGTGAGCTCAACCCTCTCACTTCCTATAAATTGGTGTAGTTTTTTAGCTTCTGTGTGTAATTTTTAGATATTGAAATGCTGTCAAAATTTAGTTGTAATCTAGCCTAGTTGATGTAATTTTTTATTTTAAATAAAAGTTCTTATTTCCATTTATCTCAGCTTAACTTTCATCTTATTTCTGCTTATTCTGTTTTCAAGTTAGCTTAAAACTAGTTAAATATCAATCAGTTTCAATTTAATTTCTATTAAGTACTTTAAGTTGATTTCCAAGTAGCTTATTAAATTTCTCTTTACAATATAATCAATAGGATTTTCAAAAAAAATAAATAAATAAAAATTCAGAAAAAAAATAAAAAAATATATAAATAAGTTTTTAATCAGTTTTGATAAGCTCTTAAATAAGTTTTCCTAGTTTTCATTCAAAATATTCAAGTCCTATAGCATAGCTTATGATCTGTTTTTAGTATAAGTCTCACAAGAGATCATGTGTTGCTGAGGTGGTTGATATGTTGAGACAGACAGAAACGAACTCAGCCTATCTAAGAGATAGGCTACTGTGAACTCCTTCTTTTCTAGCTGAAGGAGAGGATGTGGTAATCTCTGCTTTTGATTCCTATATTGAAGAATAGAAGTAGATTCTTAGCTGTATTAGTTATACTATTTCGTATTATAGTAGTAGCTTGTTTGAGTATTGAGATTAATTGATCTTAGATATTTGTAGTTTATTAGTAGAAATGTTAGCTTAGATATATGTTTGTTGTTCTTGTTTGAAATCTGAGTTAGTATTATCATTGTTAATCTCTACTAAATTGTAGCTTAACTGAGTATTTAGTATTAGAATATCTCTAATTGTTGTAGCTTTTTGAATAATCTGTTTGGATTGTACATCTGAGTTTGTGGATCTGAGGTTATTCTGAATTTAAATCTGAATCACTGTTTCATTGGAATTCATCGTTGTGCAAGTTGCATTATATTGAGTGCTGAAATTTTGGTTAATATCTGATTAGAGAATTGATTGTTCATCTGTCCATTTGTGGATCTAATATAGTGAGTTTCTATTGAACTTAGTAAAACTAGTTGATTAATATTGCTTCTGTTAGTTATTTGTTAGCTAATTAGAACAGTTGTTATGAAATTTGTAGAGTTACTCATGGATTCTTAGTATGCTGGAATTTGTAAGGAGTGTTTGGGTCAAGCTTGACTCATTAACTTGTTTTACTTGATCATTCTAGTTGTTGGTAGTTTATGCTTCAGATTTGGTAAATTTTATTGTGGTTTGAAGTTTATTTTGTAGTCTAATTCTAGGCTGCATATAGCCCTGCACTTGTCATACTTGTTCAAATCAGTATAAAAGACCTGATTTAGGTAACTAATTAGGAAGGATTAAGTAGGAGTTAAGCTTAGATTTTGGTTTCCTAGATAACTTGTAGTACTAGATTGTTGTATCAGTTCTTAGTTTGGACTTCTGAGCTTAGTAAGTACTGCTTATTAGGCCTGCTAGTCTCGGTTTCTGCACACTGATTGTTGTTTGATCTTTGGACCTGTACTAGTGTTTATTTGAGTGGTACTTTTTCTTATTTGCATTTTCTGAGTATATTTGAGAAATATTAGTGATTTGCTTCATCGTATTGCTTCTGTACTACTCTGCGTTAGATTTGCTTTTTGATAAGAGCTTATAGCTTGAGCTACTAGCCTGCGTTCTGAGCTTATTTTTAGTTACTATTCATTAGTTTTTGGTCATAAATTTGTTTGATTCTATATCTCTGATTGATAGTCTTGGATCTGCTTCATAAATATTGGCACTCAGTGTTTTTCTAAGTTGCTTAATTCATTCGTGTAGTTGGCTGTTTGGGATGAGTTAACTGATTGTGGTTTTGGGCTGCTTAACTGAGTTTGTGACTGTACTTTTAATTTGAAACTTGATCTTAGTTGTTTTTGAGTGGATTTAATTTTTGGAATAACTGTTTTGCTTCTGTTTCTGCTTGTGCTTACTCTGCTTGCACCTAGTGCTAATTGTTTTAGCTTATTGCATCAATTATGAGTTTCTGTTGAATTCTGAGTTTGAATCTGATCTTACATTGCATATCTGAGCATTGTGCATCATTCTAAGTCTGTTTTTAGAGTTTCAATCATTTCTTGTCACAAGTGCTTATAAATAAGCACTTGTGATAAGCTGTTTTTAAGGAATAAGCAGTTCAGCTTTTCAGTTTTATTTCAAATTTTTATTTTAAGTTCTTTTTAATATTTTTGAATTTCTGGAATTTTTCCAGATTTTTCCTGCCATTTTTACTATTTTTCTTATTTTCTTTTAATTAATTTCAATTTTTAAATAGTTTTTAATTACCAAAAATCAATAAAAATTCAAAAAAGGATCTGAAAAATACAAAAATATTTTTTATAATTTCTTTTATAATATTTTAGAATTTTTAGAGTCTAATTTTCATTTTTCCAAGTTAATTTTCTATTTTTCCTTATTTTTAATTCATTTTTAATTACAAAAATAGAGAATTAATTTTAGAAAATAAATAAAAACTCAAAAAAATATTTTTCTTTTTCTTAAAATTTTTTTTATTAGTTTTAAATTTTTAGAAATTATTTTCAAGTTCGTAGGATCATTTTTCGATATACGTTACGTTCTAAATTTTACGGTTGCATTTCCATTTTTACGTTTTTCATTTCGGTGCATAATTAGCTTCTACTCTTTGCATGCTTTATCATTGTTTGTGAATAATTGAATTCCTTAATTGCTATTTTCACTCTATCACTCTTTCACCATTCACTTACACTACACGATTCCCAAATCGATAATTCGAATTTTTCCATTCGAGCCTTCGTTGGGAGAACGACCCGGGAATTACTTTCACAAGTATTTCCTCGGAATATAAATATACTATAATTGACACGAATCAATTTTTGGCGCCGCTGCCGAGGAAGGTCGAAGTGAGTTTTTGAATTTTCGTTTTGAAAAATCGCGTTTTGTTAAGCCTTCCTCTATCTTGTATATATTTCTATAAAAATAATAAAAAAAAAAAATCCAAAAATATTTTTTTTTATTTGATTTTCACTTTTATTTTTATTTGTTTTTTATGTTACGAAAAACCAAAAATAATCTTCTTATCCTCTTATCCGTATAATTCTTCTTCTCACACCCTCTATCTATTTAATTCTCATTTATGTCTTCATTTTATCATCGTGGGAAGTTTTATAATATTCCAACCGTCGAAGATGATGGAAGCAAAAGCATGGAAGAATTGTTCTTGGAGGGGCATAGGCAGATTATAAAAGCGTTATTTTGTAAACATGACATCGATTCTTCGAGTAGCAATCCTACTCCGTCTTCTGAATCTATCATCCCTAACTCTTCCCGTCCTTCTCTCACACCGGTTGAGGGAAGCGACTCCGTTTTGGAAGATGTCGATATTTCTCTTAATGATTCTATTTCGATTGAGATTGTTACGCCGTCAGATCCTTTGGAGCCCGAGCTCAAGGATTCTTTACCCGATTTTGTGAAAAATGATTTTGATACGGGTGAGGAGTGTGAATTACCTCCTATTGACAATCCGAATGATCATGATGAGATATTCTCCGATTCTGATGATGACGATTCTATATCTTGTGGAGAAATCGAATATGTTGATGAAGAACCTCTTGAGCTCGTAAGCTTAGAAGAAGCGAATGAAGAAGAAGTTGACACGGAAATTCAAGATGAAGCTCTTCGTGAGAAATTATCCAAAGTGTATCTTCTCATTTCTAAGATTGAAGCATTGAATAATCCACCGACTTCTTTTCCTATCCCCGATATGGATAGTGATTCTTTTCCCGAGCTTGAAATTTTTCAATTTGAAGAGACGAGTAGTGGCAGTCCCACTATTCATGCTGATATCTCTCTTCCGGATTATGAGTGCTTTCACTTTGAGATTGATTCTATTCCTATTTCCGATAATCCGTTACGTGACCCTCTTTTAGAGGATGTCGATATATTTCTTGCTGCGGATGACTCGATACCACCGGGTATTGAGAATGATGAGAATGACATTTCCTCCGATTTGATTTCTTCTCGTCCACCTGCGAAATCACCAGATGAAGTTTTTTCCGGTAGGAATGAGAATATTTTTAGAATGGTGGACGAGGTTTCAGAAATAGAGTTTGCTTTTATCATCCGGGTGTTTCAACCATTCTATACTTATACCACCGTTTCTTCTTTCCACTCCACCGGGAGTGAGGACACCATATTTGACCCGGGCATCTCTATCTTTTATGCCAAGTGGCTGTTTCATTTGCTCTCCCCAAGGACGAATTAATTCGGGGATCGAGTCAAGCTCATGTGACTCGGTGAACAAAAACAAGCGCTTCGTGGGTGGCAACCCATGCTTATCCAATTTCATCTTCTTATTTTCTATTTTCTAACAAATAACGTGAGGAGGGGGTACCTCTTCTACTCTTGTGTTCCGTGGTTGTTTGTGATGTTTGTTCAGGATTGTCCGCGATTTATGATGACTCTCGTGCTCGTTATCTTCTCATCACTTGGAGTCTCATTCATTGGTGCCTTTTGGAAATCCTATATCCGTAAATCTTATCGACTAACGTTTTCTTTGGCATAATTAATAAACGGACCTAGATTATTGTTAGGATTGCCTTAACCCGTAAAACATTGAGGACAATGTTTCATTCTAGTCGGGGGGAGGGTGAATCTTCGATTCGATTTTTACCTTGCATTTTTCACAAAAGTCGTGTACTCTTGCAACTCCGTTTTTCCACCAAAAATAAAAAAAATTGAAAAAATTGAAAATTTTCAAAAATTTTGAGAAAAAGTCATGAAAAAATACAAAAAAGATGAGAAAAAATTGAAAAGTTGTGCAAAAATATAATAAGTTTGAATAAGTGTTTTGACACCTTGTTGACTTTCTTGCTGGCGAGAGTAGGAATAAATATTTTGACTTGACCGGGCGTGTTGTGCCCTAGCTTGTTCCCTTAACCAATGATAATCACATAAGTTTGTGCTAGTTTTGTACACCAGGAGCTATAAAACGCGAATTCTTCTTCTAGAATTTGCAAGTTTCCGTATCTGACTTTATATATGCGTGGCTGATTATCGGCTAAGTATTCGCTGGTTTCATTATTTGGAATCTTAAATTGCGAAGAGCGAGAAATGATAGAGTTTATTTAGAAGTTAGATGCTAAACGTGGAGTAGTGGTTCTCTTTAGAGCTCATGAGAGGTACTTGTGGCTTTTTACTCCCATCAGAAACGTCACCCATATATAATAGATGTTCTAGGTTAATTAGTGGTATTTTGGTTTGAATAATATTTAGTTCTTTGTTTTCTTAAGAGAATTTTTGCTTTAGAAGTTGGGTACATATCAAGGAACATCAAAAATAAGAGCAAAAGTGAAAAAATCAAAAGTCAAAAGTTGATTATCAATGTGGTTTTGGAGCTACCCGTTAAGCTTCCATTGATGTATTGAGAAAAAATTCAAGAAAGAAAAAAGTATCAAAAGTATGAAAAAAGTGAAAAGTGAAAAAAATGAAAGTTGTAGTATTATTGAATAAGAGCTATGTATGTATCAATAAGTTGTTGGCGCGTGAGGTGCATGTGATAAGTGATTAGTAATCAATCACATGAGGTGCACGTGATCGTACTCCGCAACTTATATCCTTGATATTATATGTACCCCAAATTCCTTGATGTGGACCGAATTTCTATTGCAGTGGTTCTTAAGAGAAAATGAATAACTACTTATCGTTTTAACTTAGGTATCACTATCGGACTAAAAAGTTATCGAAACGAGAAAATATGAAGCAATTCATTTCTCAACAAAATAAAAAATTGAGATACAAAACCTAGGAAATGGGAGTAAAGAGTTTTCACAAGTAACTGTTATGAGTAGTGTTAGCATCTAATTTGTAGATAAGCTGTGATCTCGTTTGTACGCTTAGTTTGGGGACTCGTGAAAAATCAAGGATGACGATTTTTATCCGTATGGTCGCTTCTTAAATAGAAGTGTTTCTACTCGTTGACCCTAATAATTATTGCAAAAATAATGAAAGTTCAACAAACCGTCACAAGTATGAAGTGAGAAAAATACAAAAATAGAAGTGTAAGTGGAATAAAGGAATAAAGAAAATTTTTGGAAAACGGAGCGTTTTTGGGAATAAATGATTTTATTATTTATTTCGAACATCCTTGTTACTTTACAAAGTCAGTAGAAAGAGTTTTGAAATTATTTATCCCAAGAGCGTGAATTGATCACATTGCGTGAGGACACGGCAATACCTTAGTCGGGGGGATTTTGGTGAGTGCTTATTCACTCACTGTTTTATGGCCAAAAACCGACCCAAAACGACTATTTGAGCTAACAAATGCCAAGAAAACGTGTGTTTTTGTGTTTGTGATATGCAGGAACAGATTTATCAATAAAAGACGAAAAATCACACAAAACGAGCACGAGACTGGAAGACGGTCAACTAGTCAAAGCTGTGATCTTAAAAGTCAACTTTGGACCCTGAAGAATCATTACCTTGTCAAGATCAGTCCTTGGATCATATTTATGAAGAAGTGCAAAATCAACCCTTGAATTTTAACAAACTACAAAATTAGTCCTTAGGTTTCATAATACCAAAATCTGAAAAATAACACAAATCCAAATCTGCCAAATCCATAACCCTTCAAGCCCTTAATCCCCCAAAGCCCAAATGCTAAGCCCATTCCCTAAATAATCCTACCCGGTCCAAAATATTACCCAGGTCAAATCCCGTACCCAACCGGTCAACAACGAAAAGTAATAAAAAACCAAAAAATCCACCCCGCTCATTTATTTTCCCCAAATCAAAAGTTACCCAGACCCTTAGAACCCTAGTTACTGTTCCGTCTAAAATTAACCGCAATTAAGGGTACGTACGTCAATTCGAAGGCATTTCTAGAAGCTCAGAGGTGTAAGGGTACCAAGGAAGCACAAATTGGCTACGTGGCAAGCTATAAGTGGATGGAACGCGTCATAAACTTTGATCCAAGAGTTGATATCGATTTAGCAATGATTGGAAGAGATCAAGGGCGCTCAAGGGACTTAAACAAACACAACCTCACACGGATTGCCAACATGGCAATCCGTGAGCTCAACCCTCTCACTTCCTATAAATAGGTGTAGTTTTTTAGCTTCTGTGTGTAATTTTTAGATATTGAAATGCTGTCAAAATTTAGTTGTAATCTAGCCTAGTTGATGTAATTTTTGATTTTAAATAAAAGTTCTTATTTCCATTTATCTCAGCTTAACTTTCATCTTATTTCTGCTTATTATGTTTTCAAGTTAGCTTAAAACTAGTTAAATATCAATCAGTTTCAATTTAATTTCTATTAAGTACTTTAAGATGATTTCCAAGTAGCTTATTAAATTTCTCTTTACAATATAATCAATAGGATTTTCAAAAAAAATAAATAAATAAAAATTCAGAAAAAAAAAATAAAAAAATATATAAATAAGTTTTTAATCAGTTTTGATAAGCTCTTAAATAAGTTTTCCTAGTTTTCATTCAAAATATTCAAGTCCTATAGCATAGCTTATGATCTGTTTTTAGTATAAGTCTCACAAGAGATCATGTGTTGCTGAGGTGGTTGATATGTTGAGACAGACAGAAACGAACTCAACCTATCTAAGAGATAGGCTACTGTGAACTCCTTCTTTTCTAGCTGAAGGAGAGGATGTGGTAATCTCTGCTTTTGATTCCTATATTGAAGAATAGAAGTAGATTCTTAGCTGTATTAGTTATACTATTTCGTATTATAGTAGTAGCTTGTTTAAGTATTGAGATTAATTGATCTTAGATATTTGTAGTTTATTGGTAGAAATGTTAGCTTAGATATATGTTTGTTGTTCTTGTTTGAAATCTGAGTTAGTATTATCATTGTTAATCTCTACTAAATTGTAGCTTAACTGAGTATTTAGTATTAGAATATCTCTTATTGTTGTAGCTTTTTGAATAATCTGTTTGGATTGTACATCTGAGTTTGTGGATCTGAGGTTATTCTGAATTTAAATCTGAATCAATGTTTCATTGGAATTCATCGTTGTGCAAGTTGCATTATATTGAGTGTTGAAATTTTGGTTAATATCTGATTAGAGAATTGATTGTTCATCTGTCCATTTGTGGATCTAATATACTGAGTTTCTATTGAACTTAGTAAAACTAGTTGATTAATATTGCTTCTGTTAGTTATTTGTTAGCTAATTAGAACAGTTGTTAAGAAATTTGTAGAGTTACTCATGGATTCTTAGTATGCTGGAATTTGTAAGGAGTGTTTGGGTCAGGCTTGACTCATTAACTTGTTTTACTTGATCATTCTAGTTGTTGGTAGTTTATGCTTCAGATTTGGTAAATTTTATTGTGGTTTGAAGTTTATTTTGTAGTCTAATTCTAGGCTGCATATAGCCCTGCACTTGTCATACTTGTTCAAATCAGTATAAAAGACCTGATTTAGGTAACTAATTAGGAAGGATTAAGTAGGAGTTAAGCTTAGATTTTGGTTTCCTAGATAACTTGTAGTACTAGATTGTTGTATCAGTTCTTAGTTTGGATTTCTGAGCTTAGTAAGTACTGCTTATTAGGCCTGCTAGTCTCGGTTTCTGCACACTGATTGTTGTTTGATCTTTGGACCTGTACTAGTGTTTATTTGAGTGGTACTTTTTCTTATTTGCATTTTCTGAGTATATTTGAGAAATATTAGTGATTCGCTTCATCGTATTGCTTCTGTACTACTCTGCGTTAGATTTGCTTTTTGATAAGAGCTTATAGCTTGAGCTACTAGCCTGCGTTCTGAGCTTATTTTTAGTTACTATTCATTAGTTTTTGGTCATAAATTTGTTTGATTCTATATCTCTGATTGATAGTCTTGGATCTGCTTCATAAATATTGGTGATGAGGCGAAAAATGATCCGTTTTTAGGGGGTCATTTAAGCCCGAATCCGAATTTATTTGATCAAATATTGCCCTAAATCGCTCCTTTTGTGATTTTAGGTGTTTGGAGAGTGAATTCTGGAAAAGAAGCCATTTTGGACGTTTTTGGAGCATAAAAGTGAAGAAAACGGCAAAGTACCAAATTTCCATGCTGAAGATACAAGGTGACGGCGTCAAGACTACCATCCTGACGGCGTCAGACATGAAGAATTAAACACCGTAGGTGGTGACGGCGTCAGAAGGCTTCATGATGGCGTCAAAGTGGCAAGAATAAAATACCGTGGGTGATGACGGCGTCACATAGGCCGTCATGAGTGGATCAAGGCCGTCCGAGGAAGTATATGGCGGCGAGGTGACGGCGTCACATGCAACTCTTGACGCCGTCAGCCTACTTTTCCTATATATAGTTTTCTAGTTTTTTCATTAAAAAAAGAGAAGTTTTGGTGAAACCCTAAAGACGATTTTGGTGCCTCTTTTACAGGTTTTTCAAGGGTTCCAAACCCTTGAGACCTTGCATTGTAATTGAGATAAGTGTACTTTCAATTCAATCAATATGTCTATGTGTTGGTTGTTTATCTCTTGTTCTTGTCTCAATTCTACTATGCTAGGCTAGATCTCTTTTGTGTTTGCTTAGATCTAATGAAACCTAGATATTGATTATGTGTTGATTACTTGTTTATTCTTGTTCTTGGATGAATGATTTTATATGTTAGGCTTAAGAAAACTGGCAGATCTCCAAATGGTAACATGCTTGAACGTCTTAAGAAACATGAACCGAGGCGTACTAGGTCTTTATTGGTTGTATTTAATGCATGAGCCACTGTTTACAATCCCTATAGTTGTGCTGGGTCATGGTGTAGGAGGAGATAAGAGCTCATAGAGTTGGGGAGTTATGTATGCCACCCCACGAATGGTATTAAGGAATACAATCCGTCATCCATACAAGTGTAACAAGTAATTAACGTGTAAAAGATATCTAGGGAGTAATGAAGTCTAAGTAAACACAATTTCTCCAACCACTGCTCACAACCTTAGTATAATTAGTTTATTTTCATTTTTATTATTTTATTTTGATTGCATCTTAGTTTTGGGTTAGTTGAATAGCAACTAATTCCGCCCACTCTTCCAAAACCCGAGATTTTACTTGCTTTTATAAAAATATAAAAATACAAAAATAATCATCTCTCACCTTTAG
Organism: Artemisia argyi; assembly: GCA_030686995.1. Taxonomy (NCBI): domain Eukaryota; kingdom Viridiplantae; phylum Streptophyta; class Magnoliopsida; order Asterales; family Asteraceae; genus Artemisia; species Artemisia argyi. Next base: position 115,443 of record CM060700.1, on the reverse strand, counting down.
AACTATTAATTAGGTTTTCTAATCCTAGCGACACTATTCCTAAGCTGAACGATCAATCCCCCGGTACTTGTCACTATACTATACTACAACGATCAGGTACACTGCCTGGTGGGGGTTGTAAGCTTCTCGAGATCCCTCGAGAGGTAAAGCAAGGTGCGATTCCCACGCATCAAGTTTTTGGCGCCGCTGCCGGGGATTGTCTATCTTTACATTTATTTCTCATCTTTCGCAAAAGAGTGCGGCGCCATCAAGTTTTTGGCGCCGCAGCCCGGGGAATAGTTATTGTCTAGGTTAGGATTTCTTTTTATTAGGTCTACTTGCTAGATTCCTTTCTAGTAAGATTTTATTTTTATTTTTAGGTTCTCTTTAGTCTATCTTTTCTTTGTGTCTTTGTTAGTAAAAACCTTTCCATTGACTATTCCGTTAGCCATTATGGAGAACGCGAATCCACCATACTACAAACCACGAAATTCACCCACTCCAAATGACATCTTGATGTTTAAACAACATGAGGATGAACCTATCTATGATGCATGGGCTCGTTTTAAATATTTACTCCGAAAAGTCCCTCATCATAATTTTGATCTGTGGTCCCAAATTGAAATATTTTACCATCGTGTCGACCACTATACCAAAATGGACATTGACCATACCGCACATGGGGACCTTTGGGGATTAAGTGCTGATGAAGCATGGGAAACCATAGAGAATTATGCCATACTTGCCAAAAAAATGGACAACCCAACAAACGTTGTTACGGATCAATTGATAGCAAGTTTAAGGGAACAAGTAAGAAGACTGTTTGGGGATAAAACTTTAGATGAGATAACTGGGCATACGGGGTGGTATGATTTCACCACAATACAAATGGAAGAGATAGTAGAAAACCCAAGCCCAATAAGTACCCCACAAGTCCTACCATCACTTGAGGAATACACACCACCCGTGACTTACCCGGAAGAAGTAGAAGAGACTATAGGAGCCCCAATAGAGGTAGAACCCTTGTACCAAACACCACTAGAGGATATAGGTTTCAATACTTGTAGAGATAACCTTACTCTTAGTTCTAGGGAATTACCTAGTTTAGATGAACCGGAGCCTCAACCAAAACCGTTACCTAATCTTCCATCCTTGGATGAAAATTTAGGAATTGAAATAGGTCCCGATCCAACCATCAAACCATATAGTCTGGGTAGTCTTAGGATAAAGGTAGTGGACTCTAAGCCTTGTAGAGAGGAAGAAAATATAGGAGTGGAAAATGACCTTACATACTTACATCACCCATTCATGATTGATCATAAGAAACATTATGGGTTTAAACCGGGTTTATTAGGTCAAGATGGATTCCCAACTAGGAGTCTCTCGAAATTGATAGAAGATGATCCCTTTCTAAGAGAAAATCTTAATTCACCCACTAACCCAATTGAATTAGGTAAGGCTATGATGATAGGATCCCGCATCTTTGAGCATACAATTCATCCACCACTCTTTCCTCACGAGGCATATTTACACCTTAAGGGTGTGTATCGCTACTTTCACCCACACTTAATCCTAAGTGTAGGGAGAACCTCCCCTATTTCCATTAAATAAGGGTAGAGTCAGGCTCGTGACTCGAACAAAAACAAGCGCTTCTTGGGAGGCAACCCATGTTTTGTGTGTTTTTATTTGTTTGTTTGTTTGTTTGTTTGATTTTATTTGTTTCCGTATGCATGTTTTATTTTTATTGTTTGTGGCTCATGTTTCAAAGTAAATTGTGAAAATGCTTTATTTTGTTTTTAACTTCGTCTTAATTGCATATAAAGGTATTTTGCAAAAGATAAGTGTAAGGGAGATCCAAATTTGTTTATAAGAACGAAATTGAGCATGAACCACAACAATATTAAATGGACATGTGTATTAGTACTTGTTAGAGTCAAATGCTTGTATTGAGTCATAATGAAGTTTTGCAGGATTTTCCAGGAAGTAGGACAAAGTTTTTCCAGAAATTTTCCGGAAACTTAACATAAGAATTTCTGCAGGTCCATTCTGACGGCGTCAGAGTATTGCTCTTGACGGCGTCAGGAGTTAAAATCTGGAAATTTTACCGGTTTTGTTTTTCTAACGGAGTCTTATAGTTTTTGTGAATTATTAAGTTTTATAATCTCCAGGAAATCTGCAAACTTCATTCAACAAGTATTATATCTTACTTTGTTTTCTAGGAATTAGTAACTTATATAGGATGCCGCCGATTTTACGCGAGGTTGCCTTGTCTACTTTTGTCAGGATTTACAGGTTATTTATGACAAGAAGATGATTTATATTCTGGAAGGGAAGCTTTGATTGTTCGTTTTCTTGGAGGAAGATTTAACCTGGCCAACCTATAATCCATACCGAGCGAATCAGGGGAGTATTTGATTTCATTCTCTTTACCTCTTAACTTTTACATTCTTTACTTGAACATTGGGGACAATGTTCATCCTAAGTGTAAGGGGAGGGTAAAAAGATGATACCTTACATATGCACTTTCGCTTGAGTTTGTTTTGTTTGATAGTAGATGTGTAATAAAACTACGAGAAATACTTGTTAGTGTAATTTTAGCGCCAAATTTAAATTTTTTTACAACATTTAGGAGTGAAACTTTAGCCATAGCAAGTGTCTCATGGATAGGAGATTGTATGACTAGCACACAACCGTATATTCAGAAAAATTTTCCACCCAAAAATGTGAGGTTCGCCTTTAGATTTGATAGGAAAAGCATTTACTATTAGTGCTTATGAGTGTACCGGTAGCATTTAGATTCTAGAACTTGCGTTAGTGATGCATCCCGAGACCGCTAGTGAGACTACATTCGTGTGGTAGGATTTACTACATGATAAGAGGCATTAGGATCACCCTTGTGTTAAACCCGTATTACAATTACTTGACCATTTAAGTCATATTACTTGGCTAGTTAAGTCAACTAATTTTTTCCACACCCTTTGCGTTGTACTCATTTTTAGTACACGATACCCCTAGTACACCCCTCCGAGCCTATCTTTTCGTTTCTAACTTTAAGCATTTTACTTAAAGGAAGAATTTGTTACACCCCACTTAAATGTACAACCAAATCGCCTTAGCCTTCCATGTATGCGCTCAATTTTAGTGCATTATTGTTATTTGTTAAACCCTTAGTTAACTATCTAATTGATTACATGGTTGCTAAGTCGAGTCATATCCTTGTACATATTGTTTTGGGACGATTGGGACTCATGGGTAAGTACTTATTTTATGGAATAATGGGGAAGAACATCATTTATTACCCCCATATGTACGTTAATCTTAAAAGTACTCCAAGTGTTTTGATTTTCTTAATTCGAGTCATTAGAATAGTTTAATGTAAAGTATGTAAAGATTCAAGTGTAAGGGGAATGCTCAAACCCCTATGATGTATTATTTTGGATGGTAGGGTAAGAGTGTATGCAAAAAAAAAAAAAAAAAAAAAAAAAAAAAAAAAAAAAAAAAAAAGAGAAAAAAAAAAAAAAAACATACGGACTACCATCCCGTTTTCATTCTATGTTTATTTTATGTTTTTGTTATTTTTCATTTATTAGCTTAAGTCGAGTCTAGTCTTGGCTTAGCAACGCCATCTTGTACATGTAATTAACCAAGATTGTTAACTCGCCACCAGTAAAACTTCCTTTATCCAACGAAACCGTGTAATTCATATCCCTACACCTAACGTTATAACCCTTTAAAAGACCTCTTTGATAGTTTATCCTAGGTGCTTACACCATGTGGTGGAGGTTTGATCCTTTCCCAAGCCTATGGTAATCTATTTTGCTATGACATGTAGTGAGAGATATCTTCCATTTCCATAATGTTATATTACTTTATTACACCCGAGAGATGTGAGTATCTAAACACTATTTGTGAGGTGCTTGTATATAACCTCCGTGCTTGTCTATTGGTCTTTAGTGGAACGATTATTTGTTGTAATTACTTTTATATTAGTGTTAAATGATCCCTAACTTGTCTTTCGAGTAGAATAAAAGCGCATTTGCTTGAGGACAAGCAAATCTCAAGTGTAAGGGTATATGATGAGGCGAAAAATAATCCGTTTTTAGGGGGTCATTTAAGCCCGAATCCGAATTTATTTGATCAAATATTGCCCTAAATCGCTCCTTTTGTGATTTTAGGTGTTTGGAGAGTGAATTCTGGAAAAGAAGCCATTTTGGACGTTTTTGGAGCATAAAAGTGAAGAAAACGGCAAAGTACCAAATTTCCATGCTGAAGATACAAGGTGACGGCGTCAAGACTACCATCCTGACGGCGTCAGACATGAAGAATTAAACACCGTAGGTGGTGACGGCGTCAGAAGGCTTCATGACGGCGTCAAAGTGGCAAGAATAAAATACCGTGGGTGATGACGGCGTCACATAGGCCGTCATGAGTGGATCAAGGCCGTCCGAGGAAGTATATGGCGGCGAGGTGACAGCGTCACATGCAACTCTTGACGCCGTCAGCCTACTTTTCCTATATATAGTTTTCTAGTTTTTTCATTAAAAAAAGAGAAGTTTTGGTGAAACCCTAAAGACGATTTTGGTGCCTCTTTTACAGGTTTTTCAAGGGTTCCAAACCCTTGAGACCTTGCATTGTAATTGAGATAAGTGTACTTTCAATTCAATCAATATGTCTATGTGTTGGTTGTTTATCTCTTGTTCTTGTCTCAATTCTACTATGCTAGGCTAGATCTCTTTTGTGTTTGCTTAGATCTAATGAAACCTAGATATTGATTATGTGTTGATTACTTGTTTATTCTTGTTCTTGGATGAATGATTTTATATGTTAGGCTTAAGAAAACTGGCAGATCTCCAAATGGTAACATGCTTGAACGTCTTAAGAAACATGAACCGAGGCGTACTAGGTCTTTATTGGTTGTATTTAATGCATGAGCCACTGTTTACAATCCCTATAGTTGTGCTGGGTCATGGTGTAGGAGGAGATAAGAGCTCATAGAGTTGGGGAGTTATGTATGCCACCCCACGAATGGTATTAAGGAATACAATCCGTCATCCATACAAGTGTAACAAGTAATTAACGTGTAAAAGATATCTAGGGAGTAATGAAGTCTAAGTAAACACAATTTCTCCAACCACTGCTCACAACCTTAGTATAATTAGTTTATTTTCATTTTTATTATTTTATTTTGATTGCATCTTAGTTTTGGGTTAGTTGAATAGCAACTAATTCCGCCCACTCTTCCAAAACCCGAGATTTTACTTGCTTTTATAAAAATATAAAAATACAAAAATAATCATCTCTCACCTTTAGAACTATTAATTAGGTTTTCTAATCCTAGCGACACTATTCCTAAGCTGAACGATCAATCCCCCGGTACTTGTCACTATACTATACTACAACGATCAGGTACACTGCCTGGTGGGGGTTGTAAGCTTCTCGAGATCCCTCGAGAGGTAAAGCAAGGTGCGATTCCCACGCATCAAGTTTTTGGCGCCGCTGCCGGGGATTGTCTATCTTTACATTTATTTCTCATCTTTCGCAAAAGAGTGCGGCGCCATCAAGTTTTTGGCGCCGCAGCCCGGGGAATAGTTATTGTCTAGGTTAGGATTTCTTTTTATTAGGTCTACTTGCTAGATTCCTTTCTAGTAAGATTTTATTTTTATTTTTAGGTTCTCTTTAGTCTATCTTTTCTTTGTGTCTTTGTTAGTAAAAACCTTTCCATTGACTATTCCGTTAGCCATTATGGAGAACGCGAATCCACCATACTACAAACCACGAAATTCACCCACTCCAAATGACATCTTGATGTTTAAACAACATGAGGATGAACCTATCTATGATGCATGGGCTCGTTTTAAATATTTACTCCGAAAAGTCCCTCATCATAATTTTGATCTGTGGTCCCAAATTGAAATATTTTACCATCGTGTCGACCACTATACCAAAATGGACATTGACCATACCGCACATGGGGACCTTTGGGGATTAAGTGCTGATGAAGCATGGGAAACCATAGAGAATTATGCACACTGATTGTTGTTTGATCTTTGGACCTGTACTAGTGTTTATTTGAGTGGTACTTTTTCTTATTTGCATTTTCTGAGTATATTTGAGAAATATTAGTGATTTGCTTCATCGTATTGCTTCTGTACTACTCTGCGTTAGATTTGCTTTTTGATAAGAGCTTATAGCTTGAGCTACTAGCCTGCGTTCTGAGCTTATTTTTAGTTACTATTCATTAGTTTTTGGTCATAAATTTGTTTGATTCTATATCTCTGATTGATAGTCTTGGATCTGCTTCATAAATATTGGCACTCAGTGTTTTTCTAGGTTGCTTAATTCATTCGTGTAGTTGGCTGTTTGGGATGAGTTAACTGATTGTGGTTTTGGGCTGCTTAACTGAGTTTGTGACTGTACTTTTAATTTGAAACTTGATCTTAGTTGTTTTTGAGTGGATTTAATTTTTGGAATAACTGTTTTGCTTCTGTTTCTGCTTGTGCTTACTCTGCTTGCACCTAGTGCTAATTGTTTTAGCTTATTGCTTCAATTATGAGTTTCTGTTGAATTCTGAGTTTGAATCTGATCTTACATTGCATATCTGAGCATTGTGCATCATTCAAAGTCTGTTTTTAGAGTTTCAATCATTTCTTGTCACAAGTGCTTATAAATAAGCACTTGTGATAAGCTGTTTTTAAGGAATAAGCAGTTCAGCTTTTCAGTTTTATTTCAAATTTTTATTTTAAGTTCTTTTTAATATTTTTGAATTTCTGGAATTTTCCCAGATTTTTCCAGCCATTTTTACTATTTTTCTTATTTTCTTTTAATTAATTTCAATTTTTAAATAGTTTTTAATTACCAAAAATCAATAAAAATTCAAAAAAGGATCTGAAAAATACAAAAATATTTTTTATAATTTCTTTTATAATATTTTAGAATTTTTAGAATTTAATTTTCATTTTTCCAAGTTAATTTTCTATTTTTCCTTATTTTTAATTCATTTTTAATTACAAAAATAGAGAATTAATTTTAGAAAATAAATAAAAACTCAAAAAAATATTTTTCTTTTTATTAAAATTTTTTTATTAGTTTTAAATTTTTAGAAATTACTTTCAAGTTCGTAGGATCATTTTTCGATATACGTTACGTTCTAAATTTTACGGTTGCGTTTCCGTTTTTACGTTTTTCATTTCGTTGCATAATTAGCTTGTACTCTTTGCATGCTTTATCATTGTTTGTGAATAATTGAATTCCTTTATTGCTATTTTCACTATATCACTCTTTCACCATTCACTTACATTACACGATTCCCAAATCGATAATTCGAATTTTCCATTCGAGCCTTCGTTGGGAGAACGACCCGGGAATTACTTTCACAAGTATTTCCTCGGAATATAAATATACTATAATTCACACGAATCACTAACTCCTAAAGTAAATGAGCAATCTCAGCAACACAACCTATTTAAAAAACGGTGTGTTGTCCATCAAAAGATCTTTGATGTCATAATAGATAGTGGAAGCACCGAAAATATCATTTCAAGGGACATTGTACAACGTTTGAAGCTACCTACAGAAAAACATCCAAATTCATATCGTATTGGGTGGATCAAATCAGTTGGTGAAATCAATGTCACCGAACGATGTACGATCCCTTTTGCCATCAGAAAGTATAAAGACGAAGTCGTTTTCGATATGGATGCTTGCCCTAAGTTTTTTCTATTCCTTTTCCTTTTTTTATATTTAATACTAATAAATTAATTATTTAATTAATATTAAATAAATTAAAAAAATTATTTAAATTAGTAAAGTATTTTAAATTTTATAATTAATATATTTAACTACGAAAATATTTTTGATAAATACTAAGGCATTGATTTTGTAAATTTTTAATTTATGTATTTTTAAAAATTAATTTTTACACTAACATATAATTTTAAAGCAAATAATTTTTTAAAATTAATTTATATAAAAGTATTTTTAAATAGATTTTTGGATTATTAATGTTATCTTGAATATTAAGAAAAATAAATTTTACAAAACAGTTAGGGACGGTCGTCCCTAAGTTTTTTTATAATTCGTTTTTAAGATTTAAAAGTTTTTTTTTTTTTCTTTTTTTTTTTTTTTTTTTTTATTTCGTTTTGATTTAAAAAGTTTTTAAATATTCAAAAACAAATACTTATTTTTGAAAATAGTAAAGGACGACATTGTCGTCCCTAACTATGTGAATGTTTGACTGGAATCTTTGTTGAAAAAAAGTAGGACTGTGTCAACAATTATGGACGAGACTGGAAGACGGTCAACTAGTCAAAGCTGTGATCTTAAAAGTCAACTTTGGACCCTGAAGAATCATTACCTTGTCAAGATCAGTCCTTGGATCATATTTATGAAGAAGTGCAAAATCAACCCTTGAATTTTAACAAACTACAAAATTAGTCCTTAGGTTTCATAATACCAAAATCTGAAAAATAACACAAATCCAAATCTGCCAAATCCATAACCCTTCAAGCCCTTAATCCCCCAAAGCCCAAATGCTAAGCCCATTCCCTAAATAATCCTACCCGGTCCAAAATATTACCCAGGTCAAATCCCGTACCCAACCGGTCAACAACCAAAAGTAATAAAAAACCAAAAAATCTACCCCGCTCGTTTATTTTCCCCAAATCAAAAGTTACCCAGACCCTTAGAACCCTAGTTACTGTTCCGTCTAAAATTAACCGCAATTAAGGGTACGGACGTCAATTCGAAGGCATTTCTAGAAGCTCAGAGGTGTAAGGGTACCAAGGAAGCACAAATTGGCTACGTGGCAAGCTATAAGTCGATGGAACGCGTCATAAACTTTGATCCAAGGGTTGATATCGATTTAGCAATGATTGGAAGAGATCAAGGGCGCTCAAGGGACTTAAACAAACACAACCTCACACGGATTGCCAACATGGCAATCCGTGAGCTCAACCCTCTCACTTCCTATAAATAGGTGTAGTTTTTTAGCTTCTGTGTGTAATTTTTAGATATTGAAATGCTGTCAAAATTTAGTTGTAATCTAGCCTAGTTGATGTAATTTTTGATTTAAAATGAAAGTTCTTATTTCCATTTATCTCAGCTTAACTTTCATCTTATTTCTGCTTATTCTGTTTTCAAGTTAGCTTAAAACTAGTTAAATATCAATCAGTTTCAATTTAATTTCTATTAAGTACTTTAAGTTGATTTCCAAGTAGCTTATTAAATTTCTCTTTACAATATAATCAATAGGATTTTCAAAAAAAATAAATAAATAAAAATTCAGAAAAAAATAAAAAAATATATAAATAAGTTTTTAATCAGTTTTGATAAGCTCTTAAATAAGTTTTCCTAGTTTTCATTCAAAATATTCAAGTCCTATAGCATAGCTTATGATCTGTTTTTAGTATAAGTCTCACAAGAGATCATGTGTTGCTGAGGTGGTTGATATGTTGAGACAGAAAAAACGAACTCAACCTATCTAAGAGATAGGCTACTGTGAACTCCTTCTTTTCTAGCTGAAGGAGAGGATGTGGTAATCTCTGCTTTTGATTCCTATATTGAAGAATAGAAGTAGATTCATAGCTGTGTTAGTTATACTATTTCGTATTATAGTAGTAGCTTGTTTGAGTATTGAGATTAATTGATCTTAGATATTTGTAGTTTATTAGTAGAAATGTTAGCTTAGATATATGTTTGTTGTTCTTGTTTGAAATCTGAGTTAGTATTATCATTGTTAATCTCTACTAAATTGTAGCTTAACTGAGTATTTAGTATTAGAATATCTCTTATTGTTGTAGCTTTTTGAATAATCTGTTTGGATTGTACATCTGAGTTTGTGGATCTGAGGTTATTCTGAATTTAAATCTGAATCAATGTTTCATTGGAATTCATCGTTGTGCAAGTTGCATTATATTGAGTGTTGAAATTTTGGTTAATATCTGATTAGAGAATTGATTGTTCATCTGTCCATTTGTGGATCTAATATACTGAGTTTCTATTGAACTTAGTAAAACTAGTTGATTAATATTGCTTCTGTTAGTTATTTGTTAGCTAATTAGAACAGTTGTTAAGAAATTTGTAGAGTTACTCATGGATTCTTAGTATGCTGGAATTTGTAAGGAGTGTTTGGGTCAAGCTTGACTCATTAACTTGTTTTACTTGATCATTCTAGTTGTTGGTAGTTTATGCTTCAGATTTGGTAAATTTTATTGTGGTTTGAAGTTTATTTTGTAGTCTAATTCTAGGCTGCATATAGCCCTGCACTTGTCATACTTGTTCAAATCAGTATAAAAGACCTGATTTAGGTAACTAATTAGGAAGGATTAAGTAGGAGTTAAGCTTAGATTTTGGTTTCCTAGATAACTTGTAGTACTAGATTGTTGTATCAGTTCTTAGTTTGGATTTCTGAGCTTAGTAAGTACTGCTTATTAGGCCTGCTAGTCCCGGTTTCTGCACACTGATTGTTGTTTGATCTTTGGACCTGTACTAGTGTTTATTTGAGTGGTACTTTTTCTTATTTGCATTTTCTGAGTATATTTGAGAAATATTAGTGATTTGCTTCATCGTATTGCTTCTGTACTACTCTGCGTTAGATTTGCTTTTTGATAAGAGCTTATAGCTTGAGCTACTAGCCTGCGTTCTGAGCTTATTTTTAGTTACTATTCATTAGTTTTTGGTCATAAATTTGTTTGATTCTATATCTCTGATTGATAGTCTTGGATCTGCTTTATAAATATTGGCACTCAGTGTTTTTCTAGGTTGCTTAATTCATTCGTGTAGTTGGCTGTTTGGGATGAGTTAACTGATTGTGGTTTTGGGCTGCTTAACTGAGTTTGTGACTGTACTTTTAATTTGAAACTTGATCTTAGTTGTTTTTTAGTGGATTTAATTTTTGGAATAACTGTTTTGCTTCTGTTTCTGCTTGTGCTTACTCTGCTTGCACCTAGTGCTAATTGTTTTAGCTTATTGCTTCAATTATGAGTTTCTGTTGAATTCTGAGTTTGAATCTGATCTTACATTGCATATCTGAGCATTGTGCATCATTCTAAGTCTGTTTTTAAAGTTTCAATCATTTCTTGTCACAAGTGCTTATAAATAAGCACTTGTGATAAGCTGTTTTTAAGGAATAAGCAGTTCAGCTTTTCAGTTTTACTTCAAATTTTTATTTTAAGTTCTTTTTAATATTTTTGAATTTCTGGAATTTTTCCAGATTTTTCCTGCCATTTTTACTATTTTTCTTATTTTCTTTTAATTAATTTCAATTTTTAAATAGTTTTTAATTACCAAAAATCAATAAAAATTCAAAAAAGGATCTGAAAAATACAAAAATATTTTTTATAATTTTCTATTTTTCCTTATTTTTAATTCATTTTTAATTACAAAAATAGAGAATTAATTTTAGAAAATAAATAAAAACTCAAAAAAATATTTTTCTTTTTCTTAAATTTTTTTTTATTAGTTTTAAATTTTTAGAAATTATTTTCAAGTTCGTAGGATCATTTTTCGATATACGTTACGTTCTAAATTTTACGGTTGCGTTTCCGTTTTTACGTTTTTCTTTTCGGTGCATAATTAGCTTGTACTCTTTGCATGCTTTATCATTGTTTGTGAATAATTGAATTCCTTGATTGCTATTTTCGCTCTATCACTCTTTCACCATTCACTTACACTACACAATTCCCAAATCGATAATTCGAATTTTCCATTCGAGCCTTCGTTGGGAGAACGACCCGAAAATTACTTTCACAAGTATTTCCTCGGAATATAAATATACTATAATTGACACGAATCACTAACTCCTAAAGTAAATGAGCAATCTCAGCAACACAACCTATTTAAAAAACGGTGTGTTGTCCATCAAAAGATCTTTGATGTCATAATAGATAGTGGAAGCACCGAAAATATCATTTCAAGGGACATTGTACAAAGTTTGAAGCTACCTACAGAAAAACATCCAAACTCATATCGTATTGGGTGGATCAAATCAGTTGGTGAAATCAATGTCACCGAACGATGTACGATCCCTTTTGCCATCAGAAAGTATAAAGACGAAGTCGTTTTCGATATGGATGTTTGCCCTAAGTTTTTTCTATTCCTTTTCCTTTTTTTATATTTAATACTAATAAATTAATTATTTAATTAATATTAAATAAATTAAAAAAATTATTTAAATTAGTAAAGTATTTTAAATTTTATAATTAATATATTTAACTACGAAAATATTTTTGATAAATACTAAGGCATTGATTTTGTAAATTTTTAATTTATGTACTTTTAAAAATTAATTTTTACACTAACATATAATTTTAAAGCAAATAATTTTTTAAAATTAATTTATATAAAAGTATTTTTAAATAGATTTTTGGATTATTAATGTTATCTTGAATATTAAGAAAAATAAATTTTACAAAACAGTTAGGGACGATCGTCCCTAAGTTTTTTTATAATTCGTTTTTAAGATTTAAAAGTTTTTTTTTTTTTTTTTTTAAATTCGTTTTGATTTAAAAAGTTTTAAAATATTCAAAAACAAATACTTATTTTTGAAAATAGTAAAGGACGACATTGTCGTCCCTAACTATGTGAATGTTTGACTGGAATCTTTGTTGAAAAAAAATAGGACTATGTCAACAATTATGGACGACAATGTCGACCTTAAATTTTTCCCGTCCTAAAACCTTTATATTGGTGTAGTGAAAATCCCAAACAAAAAAAAGATCAATAAGAAAGACTAAGAACAATCAACCCAAGACTCAATTACAAAAGTCATTGTCATCAATTATTTACACAACCATATCAAAAAACAACTTCAATCCAATCCTATTTCCATCCTCCAACACAGTCAACATCTCTCCCCAACTTATACAAGACTAGAAAATTTAAAAGAACAAACAAAGAACTCAGACTTGGTATTATGGACAAATGGTTTTTTTAGATCCATACCAAAAAGTCATCATCGATCTATAAAAAGCATTGCCTTTTTATTTAAAGAAGAGTAAATTACACCGTTCGTCCCTGTGGTTTGCTTCAAATAACTACCGTAGTCCCTGATCTTTATTTTTTGCTTTTTTGCTCCTTATGGTTTACATATTGCACGCTGTCAGTCCTTATCGCTAACTGTCGTTATCTTCTTCGTTAGCTCTCAATCATCAAATGGCAACGTTAGTCCATTAACCAAACGATCGTTTGCAACGTTAGTCCTTTATACTAACGACCGTTTCAAATAACTCAAATTTTGGTTTTCTAAAAAAAATTCCTACCCGGTTTTTATCGTTTTTGCCCGTTTTCATGCGTTTTCTAAGTTTTCGTCCGTTTTATACGTTTTCTTCTGTTTTAATACGTTTTCGTCCGTCTTTATATGTTCTCATATGTTTTTCTTACGTTTTCATTCGTTTTTATCCGTTTGTAAATGTTTTCTTATGTATTCATATTGTTTTATCCATTTTTATACGTTTTTGTCTATTTTTCGCCCATTTTCATGCGTTTCTTACATTTTCGTCCGTTTTTATACGTTTTCGTCTTTTTTATACGTTTTCGTCTGTTTTCTTACCTTTTCATGCGTTTTTATATGTCTTTACACGTTTTCTTACGTTGTCATACGGTTTTATCCGTTTTTATATGTTTTTGTTTGTTTTTATACGATTTGTTCCATTTTTTTACGCTTTTGTCCATTTTTCTTACTTTTTCATCCGTTTTTTTTACGTTTTCATCCATTTTTATACGTTTTCGCTCATTTTCTTACATTTTCACCCGTTTTCATAATGTTGGATTTTTACCTCTATATATTTCATATGGAGTTTTATCTAAAAATGGTCTAATTAGGACTCGGTTTAAGATATAAGTTGATGTGTCGACTGCATTACACCAAAACCTTTGTGGAATATTTTGTTCGTTAAGCATTGTTCTACTCATCTCTTGAAGTGTCCGGTTTTTACGTTCTACTACACCATTAGATTGAGGAGTGCGAGGAGGCGAGAAATTATGTGTTATACCATTTTTGTCACAAAATTCACCGAATTGTATTTCGTTATCAAATTCCCGACCATGATCCGTTCTAATAGACACAATGCAATTTCCTACTTGATTTTGAATTTTCTTTCCAAGAATTTCAAATTGTTCAAAAGCTTCATTTTTACTTTTCAAAAATCTTGTCCATGTATATCTTGAAAAATCATCTACTATGACCAAAGTATAGAAGTTGCCTCCATAACTTTGAATAGCGGATGGACCGAACAAATCCATATGCAAAAGTTCTAAACATCTAGTTGTGGATACCATATTTTTAGCCTTATGGCTACTATGAACTTGTTTGCCAATTTTGCAAGCGTCACAAAAGTGTTGGTCGTATTTCAACTTGGGTAGGTTTCTAACTAATTCCTTAGAGGATAGGGATTGAATAAGTCTCATATTAGCGTGACCTAAGCATTTATGCCAAAGAGTCGAGGACTCATCTAATGAGGTAAGGCAAAGTTTATCTCTAGATGTTTTATCAATTTTCATGACGTATACGTTGTTTTTAAGAGCTCCTTTAGCTTTAGTTATACCATCTTTTAAGTATTTTACTTTCGTTTTCACTAAAGAGTACTTTATACTTTTTACGGCAAAGTTGGCTAATGCTAAGAAGATTAAATCCTAAGTTATCAACATGAGCAACATCATCAATAGATAGAGAGTCATTAGAGATAGTACCTTTTCCGATGATTTTACTTTTAAGCTTGCTACCAAAAGTAACGTTACCTCCGTCATAGACTTGATAGGTAGAGAAAAGACTTTTGTCCCCCGTCATGTGTCTTGAACAATCGCTATCTTTGATCCATTCATCCGGTTCCAAACACACTTTCAAGCACACCTATTTTATAACAAGCATTCAAACATTTGGTCCCCAATATCTCATGGGTCCATTTTGGTTAATCATGCCATTACCTTGATTCATGTAAGGAAATGGTGGATATGGGTTCCAAGTCATATAGGTTGGAGTTTGATGATGTCTAGGTAAGTTTTGACCCCAGCTATGTTGAAAGTAGGGTTGTGTGTTGTAGTTGCTTTTTGGAAAGGGGCATTTGGATATAGACGGTTTAGGTCTTGGTTGAGTAGTTCTAGTTCTAAATTCATTTTTAGCAAATCCTACTCCTATTTTAATAGCCGGTTTAAGTTTGGTTTCAGTAGAACTAGTGTTTGACTTCTTTGTAACTTTAACAAATTCACTACGGTTAGTTTTTAAGCAGCTCTGTTCTGCAGCAGTGTCCACGGAACCAATGGGTTCAACAGGCGGAACCAAATTTTTGGTTCCGTCAGTTCCGTGGGTCATTGCTGCAGTTTTGTCATTTTGTTATCCTTTTTCGCCTTGTTTCGTTAAACTACTTATTGATCCTGTTTTCATGAATCCTAACCTTGTTCTATCAAAGTGCGACTTTTGGAGTTTCATTATTTGAGTTAATTGGAAACGGCCGTTAGTATAAAGGACTAACGTTGCAAATGATCGTTTGGTTAATGGACTAACGTTGCCACTCGACGACTGGGAGCTAACGGAGAAGATAACAACAGTTAGTGATAAGGACTGACAGCGTGCAATACGTAAACCATAAGGAGCAAAAAAGCAAAAAATAAAGATCAGGAACTACGGTAGTGATTTGGAGCAAACCACAGAGACGAACGGTGTAATTTACTCTTTAAAGAAAGAGCAAAAACAATCATGTTTCACTTTTTCTTGAGATCTTGAAGCCGAAAAGAATGGTTTAAAATGATAAACATTTGCTCGCCATAAAAATAGTCATCGGGTATCCACTGCCGCATTACGCGGTACCCTTCTACTAAACTATTGGTATGGATATCTCAAAGGTAAAACCATATAAATAATAACTAGAGCTTGTTTTTCTCATGCAAAAGCCGAAATTTAAGATAAAGAAAAGAATGCAAAATTTAGAAGTTTGGAAATTGAAAGGTATGTATGAAGTAACTAAAAGTACATTTTGTGAGAGGAAACATACCATAGATTAATCTCGTAATTGCCTATAAATTCACCTTTGCACAAAAAAAAAATTATGCAAATCCAACATTTTATTTTCTAGCCTGTATTCATGTAATGGTTGCTGTTTTTTTTACATAATATACTTGCTAATCTTTCAAATTTGTCTAATACTCGATAGTGTTTTTTTTTTTTTTTTTTTTTTTTTTTTTTTTTTTTTTTTAATTTTTTTTTATACAAAGTCACCTATCTCTAGATCGACATTCGGCCAAGCAATAATATCACAAGTTCAAAACCCACTATTTTCATAATTAACAAATTATTTTATAATTGTCATCAAATATTATATAAGTTCATATGGGAGCCGATAACGAAAAGTTATTTTCATTGGTATAATTGTTATTTTCATTGGTATAATTGTCATCAAATATTATATAACACAAATAAAAATAAATCTGTGTGCCTTTTATGATTTATGTGGCTTTACTGGTACGAGCCGCGATCCCAAGTCTTGTTTAAAATAATGACCTCAAAAGTATGTATAATAATTATGGAACGGAGGGAGTAGTTAAGTATAAAATGTGACCAAATAGTTAGTTTGGTATTATGAGCTTGATGTAAGTTATTTTGACCTTCCTAAGGCAACTACAAATTTATATTTATATATATGTAAATATAACACTCTACTCTACTTTCTTTTAAACTAGAATTTGAGTTAGTTACGTGTATTATATTAGATATGGATATGTCAAAGGTAAAACCATATAAAATAACTAGAGTTTATTTTTATATATAATCTCATGCAAAATCCGATAACGAAAAGTATATTGTAAAATTTAAAAGTTTTGGAAATTTGAAGGGCTTAACCAAAAGTTTTGTGAGAGGAAACATACCATAAATTAATCTCGTAATTGCCTATAAATTGGATTTAAGTTTGATCGATAAATCCAAACTACTTGTTCGATCGACCGGGATTGAAAGTTACGACCGTACGTAGGTTTGAGGTATGAGTTCTTTCTTAATTAAACCTTAGATTAATACTTTTCTTATTATGTTGTGCACTTGACAATTACTAATTCAAATATCATATTTACGTGCATATTCTCTTCTTTGTAGTTATATATATTGATTGTAATAGGGATTTGAGAAACATGATTATGATTATTATGCAACCCCTTTTATACTTTTATCACGATCTTTACTAGTGTTTTATAATTTGAATATTATTTTTCATAAATATATAGGATTAATGTAGTATAATGACCAAACTGTTGCTTAGGGGTTGTCCTTTGCTGAGTTCTATGAATCATTTGTAAATTGTTACGTGCATTAACCATTATATGGAAGATTGAAATATTGCTATGAACATCTTAATGATCAGATGGAGTTGCTTTCATGCGGTGATCGGCGGTTATCTCCCCCACTTGCAAAATATCCATGCTTGGTTGCTCACACGTTGGAAGCTGATCAAGAAGACAAGCAGCTTTTATACACCATTCACGACCCATTGACTCAATATCCTTGCCAAATCCCTGAGTTGCATAGTATACGATTTGAAGGGTGTTTTCATGATTGGGTGGTTCTCTCCAGCTTTCCAAAACGTTGTATGTGGTCTATCTGGAACCCATCGACTTCCAAGATCATAAGTCTTCCCCCATTGATTTTAGAAGATGGAAATTATAAATCTTTAGGCCAATGTTGTTTGACATCCGCACCTGATGATCCTAATTCAGTTCTCTTGTTAACGAGATACAATAAACCTACCATTCTTTTATGTCGCCTAGATGGCAAAAGAGATGGTA
The DNA here is from genome assembly GCA_030686995.1 of Artemisia argyi. Classification (NCBI taxonomy): domain Eukaryota; kingdom Viridiplantae; phylum Streptophyta; class Magnoliopsida; order Asterales; family Asteraceae; genus Artemisia; species Artemisia argyi. The sequence goes on along the minus strand of CM060700.1, from coordinate 97,701 downwards.
GAATAAAGAGTTTAAGATGGACAAAAATCTCATATGAAAAACAACTAAAAAGTGTAACGGATGAAGATCATTGTGTCCTATCTTCACTAACTTCTTGTGATGGTAAAGTATATGCCTTGAATTCTGGGAGACGTAATAACTTTGTCATAAAATTAAAACTTGCGGTGAAGGATAGAGTTGTGATAAAGCTATCGCCATATGGGAAGCTCCCTAATTCTTCATTCCATGGTTATTGTTCCTCATTGACTCCTCATTTGATAGGATACTCTTCAGAATTGTTCTACATTTTATTGGGTTTTGATAAGGTAGCAAAGAAGTCACTTGCAGTTTATTTGTTTAAGCTTGAAAAGATTAGTATGATATGGGAAGAGATGGAAGATCTCAAAGACGCTATATTTTTTCTTGATTTATCATATGATCATTCAATATTTTACAAGCCTGGAATTGCCTCGGAGTTCGGGGGTTATATACACATTCTTGGCGAAATGGGCAAAGTAATGTACTCTTACCATATCAAAGATAAAACCGTCTCCATATCTTCTATGCCTTCTATAGCATCAACAAGCTATATCTCATTGTGGGAATGCAGGTATTATCCGCTTTTAGTTATCATATATTCATATGTGTTTCTTAATTACTTATTATACATGCATTTTCTTATAAATCATTTGTTGTGTAGGATACAAGAAGAGGGCCAGAAAGATGAGATCGTGGTGGGAAATGCTTGCGGTAATGATAATAGTAGTACTAGCACGAGGAATGAGCAGCATGAAGAGAATATTGAATCATACCTTCTTAGCATTCCTTCGAATGTTTTGGAAACAATCATGGATTTTTGTGTTGGTGTTGACTACCTCAACTTTCGTACTACATGCAAGAGTTGTCAATTAGCAGCACCAATGATTCGATTTATTAACAGAATGAGATTGGAGACGAATTCATTAGATTCCCCATGGTTGTTGGTGCTAGACAAACATCGAGAAACTTTAACTTTTACGGATCCAATATTTGGTGAGAACTATTTCATAAAAACACCTCCAGGACTTATCGGTGATGTAAAAATTCATTGTTCAAGGTATGGTTGGTTGCTAAGGGAAAAATATGGCGGCCCCCTTGTGTTCTATAACCCTTTCACAAGTGTTATACATGAGCTTCCACAAGTTTTCCATGAGCTAATTCCACAAGTTGGCCATGAGTTTCCTCAAGTTATCCATGAGGTTCGACAAGTTCCTTGTTTAGAAACCTTGTGTTTCTCTGCGCCACCTACTTCCCCCGATTGTATGGTTGTTGGATATCGTACTAGGAACACTATATTGGAAGGTTACGTCCACTATGTAGCTCGGCAACCTGCGCGTTGGCGTAAAATTCTTGTGAGTTTTGGCTCTTATGGTCCACAATCTCTTCATTATCCAATATTTCATGGTCGATGTCTTTATGTCTTGTTAGACGATGGACGAGTTTATTATTTCAGATTAGCCGAAGGTCGAAGTTTATCTTCAGCTATATTTTTAGCTTGTGCCCCAAGTAGTTGTTGTGGATCTTCACCACAATATTTCCTAGTGGAACGAGATCAACATTTGTTACTAGTTATCGTAGGCGAGTTTGGAGAATCAATTGAGGTATTCAAGTTAAATGATTCTACAGAAAAATGGGAGAAAATAGATGGTTTGGGAAGGCACGTGATTTACATTTGTGGTCAAACATGTCTGTGTATTAAAGCTAAAACACCGGAAATGGAGAACAAGATTTACTTCCCACGATTGCGTTCAGGGAATGGAAAGATCGTGTTTTATTCACTTGAAACAAATAGGTATCACACATTCAACGACAGAGACATAGAAGAAAATTTTGGGGATTTATTTGGAACTAAACAGCATCTCTATCCTCATGCTTGGGTTGAACCAAGTTGGTTATAGGCTTAAAGTGTATTAGCTTACGGGGGTGTAGTACATTTTTAGCATTTTTAATTTTGTTTACGGGTTTTTAATCAGTCTTACAATCTGAATAACTTTACAAATACTTGTTGTACAGACAAATTTTGTTTTAAACTTTTATATTAATTCTTTCGATTAACATAGAGGTGCAAGCAAACGAGCAATCATATGAATACAGCAAGTATAATTTGAAGAAATACAGCAATCATTACATGAATACAAGCTAGGAAATACAATGTTGGATTTGCATAATAAATGACTGGTTTAGACCCGAACCTGTTTTGACCCGTTACCCATCCCGCTTGTTTTGTCACCTCCAAGTTATACCTGATAATCCAAAGAAGAGTGCCACATCACCATCTTTCCCCATATTGCAACCAGAGTGAAGAGAAAATATTTGGCGTTTAGGCATGATTATTGACTCAAAATGTCCCAAAAGTGACAAACTTCAAATAAAGACAACAAGCTAGGCAGGTACAAAAGATTAAGCATCCGAAACTTATGGCACAAAACATCCCTTCTTGCAAAGAATTAAAAGCAGATTATCGACTCTAGAATAAGTTTTCCTAGTTTTCATTCAAAAAAATAAAAAAATATATAAATAAGTTTTTAATCAGTTTTGATAAGCTCTTAAATAAGTTTTCCTAGTTTTCATTCAAAATATTCAAGTCCTATAGCATAGCTTATGATCTGTTTTTAGTATAAGTCTCACAAGAGATCATGTGTTGCTGAGGTGGTTGATATGTTGAGACAGACAGAAACAAACTCAACCTATCTAAGAGATAGGCTACTGTGAACTCCTTCTTTTCTAGCTGAAGGAGAGGATGTGGTAATCTCTGCTTTTGATTCCTATATTGAAGAATAGAAGTAGATTCATAGCTGTATTAGTTATACTATTTCGTATTATAGTAGTAGCTTGTTTGAGTATTGAGATTAATTGATCTTAGATATTTGTAGTTTATTAGTAGAAATGTTAGCTTAGATATATGTTTGTTGTTCTTGTTTGAAATCTGAGTTAGTATTATCATTGTTAATCTCTACTAAATTGTAGCTTAACTGAGTATTTAGTATTAGAATATCTCTTATTGTTGTAGCTTTTTGAATAATCTGTTTGGATTGTACATCTGAGTTTGTAGATCTGAGGTTATTCTGAATTTAAATCTGAATCAATGTTTCATTGGAATTCATCGTTGTGCAAGTTGCATTATATTGAGTGTTGAAATTTTGGTTAATATCTGATTAGAGAATTGATTGTTCATCTGTCCATTTGTGGATCTAATATACTGAGTTTCTATTGAACTTAGTAAAACTAGTTGATTAATATTGCTTCTGTTAGTTATTTGTTAGCTAATTAGAACAGTTGTTAAGAAATTTGTAGAGTTACTCATGGATTCTTAGTATGCTGGAATTTGTAAGGAGTGTTTGGGTCAAGCTTGACTCATTAACTTGTTTTACCTGATCATTCTAGTTGTTGGTAGTTTATGCTTCAGATTTGGTAAATTTTATTGTGGTTTGAAGTTTATTTTGTAGTCTAATTCTAGGCTGCATATAGCCCTGCACTTGTCATACTTGTTCAAATCAGTATAAAAGACCTGATTTAGGTAACTAATTAGGAAGGATTAAGTAGGAGTTAAGCTTAGATTTTGGTTTCCTAGATAACTTGTAGTACTAGATTGTTGTATCAGTTCTTAGTTTGGATTTCTGAGCTTAGTAAGTACTGCTTATTAGGCCTGCTAGTCTCGGTTTCTGCACACTGATTGTTGTTTGATCTTTGGACCTGTACTAGTGTTTATTTGAGTGGTACTTTTTCTTATTTGCATTTTCTGAGTATATTTGAGAAATATTAGTGATTTGCTTCATCGTATTGCTTCTGTACTACTCTGCGTTAGATTTGCTTTTTGATAAGAGCTTATAGCTTGAGCTACTAGCCTGCGTTCTGAGCTTATTTTTAGTTACTATTCATTAGTTTTTGGTCATAAATTTGTTTGATTCTATATCTCTGATTGATAGTCTTGGATCTGCTTCATAAATATTGGCACTCAGTGTTTTTCTAGGTTGCTTAATTCATTCGTGTAGTTGGCTGTTTGGGATGAGTTAACTGATTGTGGTTTTGGGCTGCTTAACTGAGTTTGTGACTGTACTTTTAATTTGAAACTTGATTTTAGTTGTTTTTGAGTGGATTTAATTTTTGGAATAACTGTTTTGCTTCTGTTTCTGCTTGTGCTTACTCTGCTTGCACCTAGTGCTAATTGTTTTAGCTTATTGCTTCAATTATGAGTTTCTGTTGAATTCTGAGTTTGAATCTGATCTTACATTGCATATCTGAGCATTGTGCATCATTCTAAGTCTGTTTTTAGAGTTTCAATCATTTCTTGTCACAAGTGCTTATAAATAAGCACTTGTGATAAGCTGTTTTTAAGGAATAAGCAGTTCAGCTTTTCAGTTTCATTTCAAATTTTTATTTTAAGTTCTTTTTAATATTTTTGAATTTATGGAATTTTTCCTGCCATTTTTACTATTTTTCTTATTTTCTTTTAATTAATTTCAATTTTTAAATAGTTTTTAATTACCAAAAATCAATAAAAATTCAAAAAAGGATCTGAAAAATACAAAAATATTTTTTATAATTTCTTTTATAATATTTTAGAATTTTTAGAATTTAATTTTCATTTTTCCAAGTTAATTTTCTATTTTTCCTTATTTTTAATTCATTTTTAATTACAAAAATAGAGAATTAATTTTAGAAAATAAATAAAAACTCAAAAAAATATTTTTCTTTTTCTTAAAATTTTTTTTATTAGTTTTAAATTTTTAGAAATTATTTTCAAGTTCGTAGGATCATTTTTCGATATACGTTACGTTCTAAATTTTACGGTTGCGTTTCCGTTTTTACGTTTTTCATTTCGGTGCATAATTAGCTTGTACTCTTTGCATGATTTATCATTGTTTGTGAATAATTGAATTCCTTGATTGCTATTTTCACTCTATCACTCTTTCACCATTCACTTACACTACACGATTCTCAAATCGATAATTCGAATTTTCCATTCGAGCCTTCGTTGGGAGAATGACCCGGGAATTACTTTCACAAGTATTTCCTCGGAATATAAATATACTATAATTGACACGAATCAATTTTTGGCGCCGCTGCCGGGGAAGGTCGAAGTGAGTTTTTGAATTTTCGTTTTGAAAAATCGTGTTTTGTTAAGCCTTCCTCTATCTTGTATATATTTCTATAAAAATAATAAAAAAAAAATCCAAAAATATTTTTTTTTATTTGATTTTCACTTTTATTTTTATTTGTTTTTTATGTTACGAAAAACCAAAAATAATCTTCTTATCCTCTTATCCGTATAATTCTTCTTCTCACACCCTCTATCTATTTAATTCTCATTTATGTCTTCATTTTATCATCGTGGGAAGTTTTATAATATTCCAACCGTCGAAGATGATGGAAGCAAAAGCATGGAAGAATTGTTCTTGGAGGGGCATAGGCAGATTATAAAAGCGTTATTTTGTAAACATGATATCGATTCTTCGAGTAGCAATCCTACTCCGTCTTCTGAATCTATCATCCCTAACTCTTCCCGTCCTTCTCTCACACCGGTTGAGGGAAGCGACTCCGTTTTGGAAGATGTCGATATTTCTCTTAATGATTCTATTTCGATTGAGATTGTTACGCCGTCAGATCCTTTGGAGCCCGAGCTCAAGGATTCTTTACCCGATTTTGTGAAAAATGATTTTGATACGGCTGAGGAGTGTGAATTACCTCCTATTGACAATCCGAATGATCATGATGAGATATTCTCCGATTCTGATGATGACGATTCTATATCTTGTGGAGAAATCGAATATGTTGATGAAGAACCTCTTGAGCTCGTAAGCTTAGAAGAAGTGAATGAAGAAGAAGTTGACACGGAAATTCAAGATGAAGCTCTTCGTGAGAAATTATCCAAAGTGTATCTTCTCATTTCTAAGATTGAAGCATTGAATAATCCACCGACTTCTTTTCCTATCCCCGATATGGATAGTGATTCTTTTCCCGAGCTAGAAATTTTTCAATTTGAAGAGACGAGTAGTGGCAGTCCCACTATTCATGCTGATATCTCTCTTCCGGATTATGAGTGCTTTCACTTTGAGATTGATTCTATTCCTATTTCCGATAATCCGTTACGTGACCCTCTTTTAGAGGATGTCGATATATTTCTTGCTGCGGATGACTCGATACCACCGGGTATTGAGAATGATGAGAATGACATTTCTTCCGATTTGATTTCTTCTCGTCCACCTGCGAAATCACCCGATGAAGTTTTTTCCGGTACGAATGAGAATATTTTTAGAATGGTGGACGAGGTTTCAGAAATAGAGTTTGCTTTTATCATCCGGGTGTTTCAACCATTCTATACTTATACCACCGTTTCTTCTTTCCACTCCACCGGGAGTGAGGACACCATATTTGACCCGGGCATCTCTATCTTTTATGCCAAGTGCCTGTTTCATTTGCTCTCCCCAAGGACGAATTAATTCGGGGATCGAGTCAAGCTCATGTGACTCGGTGAACAAAAACAAGCGCTTCGTGGGTGGCAACCCATGCTTATCCAATTTCATCTTCTTATTTTCTATTTTCTAACAAATAACGTGAGGAGGGGGTACCTCTTCTACTCTTGTGTTCCGTGGTTGTTTGTGATGTTTGTTCAGGATTGTCCGCGATTTATGATGACTCTCGTGCTCGTTATCTTCTCATCACTTGGAGTCTCATTCATTGGTGCTTTTTGGAAATCCTATATCCGTAAATCTTATCGACTAACGTTTTCTTTGGCATAATTAATAAACGGCCCTAGATTATTGTTAGGATTGTCTTAACCCGTAAAACATTGAGGACAATGTTTCATTCTAGTCGGGGGAGGGTGAATCTTCGATTCGATTTTTACCTTGCATTTTTCACAAAAGTCGTGTACTCTTGCAACTCCGTTTTTCCACCAAAAATAAAAAAAATTGAAAAAATTGAAAATTTTCAAAAATTTTGAGAAAAAGTCATGAAAAAATACAAAAAAGATGAGAAAAAATTGAAAAGTTGTGCAAAAATATAATAAGTTTAAATAAGTGTTTTGACACCTTGTTGACTTTCTTGCTGGCGAGAGTAGGAATAAATATTTTGACTTGACCGGGCGTGTTGTGCCCTAGCTTGTTCCCTTAACCAATGATAATCACATAAGTTTGTGCTAGTTTTGTACACCAGGAGCTATAAAACGCGAATTCTTCTTCTAGAATTTGCAAGTTTCCGTATCTGACTTTATATATGCGTGGCTGATTATCGGCTAAGTATTCGCTGGTTTCATTATTTGGAATCTTAAATTGCGATGAGCGAGAAATGATAGAGTTTATTTAGAAGTTAGATGCTAAACGTAGAGTAGTGGTTCTCTTTAGAGCTCATGAGAGGTACTTGTGGCTTTTTACTCCCATCAGAAACGTCACCCATATATAATAGATGTTCTAGGTTAATTAGTGGTATTTCGGTTTGAATAATATTTAGTTCTTTGTTTTCTTAAGAGAATTTTTGCTTTAGAAGTTGGGTACATATCAAGGAACATAAAAAATAAGAGCAAAAGTGAAAAAATCAAAAGTCAAAAGTTGATTATCAATGTGGTTTTGGAGCTACCCGTTAAGCTTCCATTGATGTATTGAGAAAAAAGTCAAGAAAGAAAAAAGTATCGAAAGTATGAAAAAAGTGAAAAGTGAAAAAAATGAAAGTTGTAGTATTATTGAATAAGAGCTATGTATGTATCAATAAGTTGTTGGCGCGTGAGGTGCATGTGATAAGTGATTAGTAATCAGTCACATGAGGTGTACGTGATCGTACTCCGCAACTTATATCCTTGATATTATATGTACCCCAAATTCCTTGATGTGGACCGAATTTCTATTGCAGTGGTTCTTAAGAGAAAATGAATAACTACTTATCGTTTTAACTTAGGTATCACTATCGGACTAAAAAGTTATCGAAACGAGAAAATATGAAGCAATTCATTTCTCAACAAAATAAAAAATTGAGATACAAAACCTAGGAAATGGGAGTAAGGAGTTTTCACAAGTAACTGTTATGAGTAGTGTTAGCATCTAATTTGTAGATAAGCTGTGATCTCGTTTGTACGCTTAGTTTGGGGACTCGTGAAAAATCAAGGATGACGATTTTTATCCGTATGGTCGCTTCTTAAATAGAAGTGTTTCTACTCGTTGACCCTAATAATTATTGCAAAAATAATGAAAGTTCAACAAACCGTCACAAGTATGAAGTGAGAAAAATACAAAAATAGAAGTGTAAGTGGAATAAAGGAATAAAGAAAATTTTTGGAAAACGGAGCGTTTTTGGGAATAAATGATTTTATTATTTATTTCGAACATCCTTGTTACTTTACAAAGTCAGTAGAAAGAGTTTTGAAATTATTTATCCCAAGAGCGTGAATTGATCACATTGCGTGAGGACACGGCAATACCTTAGTCGGGGGGATTTTGGTGAGTGCTTATTCACTCACTGTTTTATGGCCAAAAACCGACCCAAAACGACTATTTGAGCTAACAAATGCCAAGAAAACGTGTGTTTTTGTGTTTGTGATATGCAGGAACGGATTTATCAATAAAAGACAAAAAATCACACAAAACGAGCACGAGACTGGAAGACGGTCAACTAGTCAAAGCTGTGATCTTAAAAGTCAACTTTGGACCCTGAAGAATCATTACCTTGTCAAGATCAGTCCTTGGATCATATTTATGAAGAAGTGCAAAATCAACCCTTGAATTTTAACAAACTACAAAATTAGTCCTTAGGTTTCATAATACCAAAATCTGAAAAATAACACAAATCCAAATCTGCCAAATCCATAACCCTTCAAGCCCTTAATCCCCCAAAGCCCAAATGCTAAGCCCATTCCCTAAATAATCCTACCCGGTCCAAAATATTACCCAGGTCAAATCCCGTACCCAACCGGTCAACAACCAAAAGTAATAAAAAACCAAAAAATCCACCCCGCTCATTTATTTTCCCCAAATCAAAAGTTACCCAGACCCTTAGAACCCTAGTTACTGTTCCGTCTAAAATTAACCGCAATTAAGGGTACGGACGTCAATTGGAAGGCATTTCTAGAAGCTCAGAGGTGTAAGGGTACCAAGGAAGCACAGATTGGCTACGTGGCAAGCTATAAGTCGATGGAACGCGAAATAAACTTTGATCCAAGGGTTGATATCGATTTAGCAATGATTGGAAGAGATCAAGGGCGCTCAAGGGACTTAAACAAACACAACCTCACACGGATTGCCAACATGGCAATCCGTGAGCTCAACCCTCTCACTTCCTATAAATAGGTGTAGTTTTTTAGCTTCTGTGTGTAATTTTTAGATATTGAAATGCTGTCAAAATTTAGTTGTAATCTAGCCTAGTTGATGTAATTTTTGATTTTAAATAAAAGTTCTTATTTCCATTTATCTCAGCTTAACTTTCATCTTATTTCTGCTTATTCTGTTTTCAAGTTAGCTTAAAACTAGTTAAATATCAATCAGTTTCAATTTAATTTCTATTAAGTACTTTAAGTTGATTTCCAAGTAGCTTATTAAATTTCTCTTTACAATATAATCAATAGGATTTTCAAAAAAAATAAATAAATAAAAATTCAGAAAAAAAATAAAAAAATATATAAATAAGTTTTTAATCAGTTTTGATAAGCTCTTAAATAAGTTTTCCTAGTTTTCATTCAAAATATTCAAGTCCTATAGCATAGCTTATGATCTGTTTTTAGTATAAGTCTCACAAGAGATCATGTGTTGCTGAGGTGGTTGATATGTTGAGACAGACAGAAACGAACTCAGCCTATCTAAGAGATAGGCTACTGTGAACTCCTTCTTTTCTAGCTGAAGGAGAGGATGTGGTAATCTCTGCTTTTGATTCCTATATTGAAGAATAGAAGTAGATTCATAGCTGTATTAGTTATACTATTTCGTATTATAGTAGTAGCTTGTTTGAGTATTGAGATTAATTGATCTTAGATATTTGTAGTTTATTAGTAGAAATGTTAGCTTAGATATATGTTTGTTGTTCTTGTTTGAAATCTGAGTTAGTATTATCATTGTTAATCTCTACTAAATTGTAGCTTAACTGAGTATTTAGTATTAGAATATCTCTTATTGTTGTAGCTTTTTGAATAATCTGTTTGGATTGTACATCTGAGTTTGTAGATCTGAGGTTATTCTGAATTTAAATCTGAATCAATGTTTCATTGGAATTCATCGTTGTGCAAGTTGCATTATATTGAGTGTTGAAATTTTGGTTAATATCTGATTAGAGAATTGATTGTTCATCTGTCCATTTGTGGATCTAATATACTGAGTTTCTATTGAACTTAGTAAAACTAGTTGATTAATATTGCTTCTGTTAGTTATTTGTTAGCTAATTAGAACAGTTGTTAAGAAATTTGTAGAGTTACTCATGGATTCTTAGTATGCTGGAATTTGTAAGGAGTGTTTGGGTCAAGCTTGACTCATTAACTTGTTTTACTTGATCATTCTAGTTGTTGGTAGTTTATGCTTCAGATTTGGTAAATTTTATTGTGGTTTGAAGTTTATTTTGTAGTCTAATTCTAGGCTGCATATAGCCCTGCACTTGTCATACTTGTTCAAATCAGTATAAAAGACCTGATTTAGGTAACTAATTAGGAAGGATTAAGTAGGAGTTAAGCTTAGATTTTGGTTTCCTAGATAACTTGTAGTACTAGATTGTTGTATCAGTTCTTAGTTTGGATTTCTGAGCTTAGTAAGTACTGCTTATTAGGCCTGCTAGTCTCGGTTTCTGCACACTGATTGTTGTTTGATCTTTGGACCTGTACTAGTGTTTATTTGAGTGGTACTTTTTCTTATTTGCATTTTCTGAGTATATTTGAGAAATATTAGTGATTTGCTTCATCGTATTGCTTCTGTACTACTCTGCGTTAGATTTGCTTTTTGATAAGAGCTTATAGCTTGAGCTACTAGCCTGCGTTCTGAGCTTATTTTTAGTTACTATTCATTAGTTTTTGGTCATAAATTTGTTTGATTCTATATCTCTGATTGATAGTCTTGGATCTGCTTCATAAATATTGGCACTCAGTGTTTTTCTAGGTTGCTTAATTCATTCGTGTAGTTGGCTGTTTGGGATGAGTTAACTGATTGTGGTTTTGGGCTGCTTAACTGAGTTTGTGACTGTACTTTTAATTTGAAACTTGATTTTAGTTGTTTTTGAGTGGATTTAATTTTTGGAATAACTGTTTTGCTTCTGTTTCTGCTTGTGCTTACTCTGCTTGCACCTAGTGCTAATTGTTTTAGCTTATTGCTTCAATTATGAGTTTCTGTTGAATTCTGAGTTTGAATCTGATCTTACATTGCATATCTGAGCATTGTGCATCATTCTAAGTCTGTTTTTAGAGTTTCAATCATTTCTTGTCACAAGTGCTTATAAATAAGCACTTGTGATAAGCTGTTTTTAAGGAATAAGCAGTTCAGCTTTTCAGTTTCATTTCAAATTTTTATTTTAAGTTCTTTTTAATATTTTTGAATTTATGGAATTTTTCCAGATTTTTCCTGCCATTTTTACTATTTTTCTTATTTTCTTTTAATTAATTTCAATTTTTAAATAGTTTTTAATTACCAAAAATCAATAAAAATTCAAAAAAGGATCTGAAAAATACAAAAATATTTTTTATAATTTCTTTTATAATATTTTAGAATTTTTAGAATTTAATTTTCATTTTTCCAAGTTAATTTTCTATTTTTCCTTATTTTTAATTCATTTTTAATTACAAAAATAGAGAATTAATTTTAGAAAATAAATAAAAACTCAAAAAAATATTTTTCTTTTTCTTAAAATTTTTTTTATTAGTTTTAAATTTTTAGAAATTATTTTCAAGTTCGTAGGATCATTTTTCGATATACGTTACGTTCTAAATTTTACGGTTGCGTTTCCGTTTTTACGTTTTTCATTTCGGTGCATAATTAGCTTGTACTCTTTGCATGCTTTATCATTGTTTGTGAATAATTGAATTCCTTGATTGCTATTTTCACTCTATCACTCTTTCACCATTCACTTACACTACACGATTCTCAAATCGATAATTCGAATTTTCCATTCGAGCCTTCGTTGGGAGAACGACCCGGGAATTACTTTCACAAGTATTTCCTCGGAATATAAATATACTATAATTGACACGAATCAATTTTTGGCGCCGCTGCCGGGGAAGGTCGAAGTGAGTTTTTGAATTTTCGTTTTGAAAAATCGTGTTTTGTTAAGCCTTCCTCTATCTTGTATATATTTCTATAAAAATAATAAAAAAAAATCCAAAAATATTTTTTTTTATTTGATTTTCACTTTTATTTTTATTTGTTTTTTATGTTACGAAAAACCAAAAATAATCTTCTTATCCTCTTATCCGTATAATTCTTCTTCTCACACCCTCTATCTATTTAATTCTCATTTATGTCTTCATTTTATCATCGTGGGAAGTTTTATAATATTCCAACCGTCGAAGATGATGGAAGCAAAAGCATGGAAGAATTGTTCTTGGAGGGGCATAGGCAGATTATAAAAGCGTTATTTTGTAAACATGATATCGATTCTTCGAGTAGCAATCCTACTCCGTCTTCTGAATCTATCATCCCTAACTCTTCCCGTCCTTCTCTCACACCGGTTGAGGGAAGCGACTCCGTTTTGGAAGATGTCGATATTTCTCTTAATGATTCTATTTCGATTGAGATTGTTACGCCGTCAGATCCTTTGGAGCCCGAGCTCAAGGATTCTTTACCCGATTTTGTGAAAAATGATTTTGATACGGCTGAGGAGTGTGAATTACCTCCTATTGACAATCCGAATGATCATGATGAGATATTCTCCGATTCTGATGATGACGATTCTATATCTTGTGGAGAAATCGAATATGTTGATGAAGAACCTCTTGAGCTCGTAAGCTTAGAAGAAGTGAATGAAGAAGAAGTTGACACGGAAATTCAAGATGAAGCTCTTCGTGAGAAATTATCCAAAGTGTATCTTCTCATTTCTAAGATTGAAGCATTGAATAATCCACCGACTTCTTTTCCTATCCCCGATATGGATAGTGATTCTTTTCCCGAGCTAGAAATTTTTCAATTTGAAGAGACGAGTAGTGGCAGTCCCACTATTCATGCTGATATCTCTCTTCCGGATTATGAGTGCTTTCACTTTGAGATTGATTCTATTCCTATTTCCGATAATCCGTTACGTGACCCTCTTTTAGAGGATGTCGATATATTTCTTGCTGCGGATGACTCGATACCACCGGGTATTGAGAATGATGAGAATGACATTTCTTCCGATTTGATTTCTTCTCGTCCACCTGCGAAATCACCCGATGAAGTTTTTTCCGGTACGAATGAGAATATTTTTAGAATGGTGGACGAGGTTTCAGAAATAGAGTTTGCTTTTATCATCCGGGTGTTTCAACCATTCTATACTTATACCACCGTTTCTTCTTTCCACTCCACCGGGAGTGAGGACACCATATTTGACCCGGGCATCTCTATCTTTTATGCCAAGTGCCTGTTTCATTTGCTCTCCCCAAGGACGAATTAATTCGGGGATCGAGTCAAGCTCATGTGACTCGGTGAACAAAAACAAGCGCTTCGTGGGTGGCAACCCATGCTTATCCAATTTCATCTTCTTATTTTCTATTTTCTAACAAATAACGTGAGGAGGGGGTACCTCTTCTACTCTTGTGTTCCGTGGTTGTTTGTGATGTTTGTTCAGGATTGTCCGCGATTTATGATGACTCTCGTGCTCGTTATCTTCTCATCACTTGGAGTCTCATTCATTGGTGCTTTTTGGAAATCCTATATCCGTAAATCTTATCGACTAACGTTTTCTTTGGCATAATTAATAAACGGCCCTAGATTATTGTTAGGATTGTCTTAACCCGTAAAACATTGAGGACAATGTTTCATTCTAGTCGGGGGAGGGTGAATCTTCGATTCGATTTTTACCTTGCATTTTTCACAAAAGTCGTGTACTCTTGCAACTCCGTTTTTCCACCAAAAATAAAAAAAATTGAAAAAATTGAAAATTTTCAAAAATTTTGAGAAAAAGTCATGAAAAAATACAAAAAAGATGAGAAAAAATTGAAAAGTTGTGCAAAAATATAATAAGTTTAAATAAGTGTTTTGACACCTTGTTGACTTTCTTGCTGGCGAGAGTAGGAATAAATATTTTGACTTGACCGGGCGTGTTGTGCCCTAGCTTGTTCCCTTAACCAATGATAATCACATAAGTTTGTGCTAGTTTTGTACACCAGGAGCTATAAAACGCGAATTCTTCTTCTAGAATTTGCAAGTTTCCGTATCTGACTTTATATATGCGTGGCTGATTATCGGCTAAGTATTCGCTGGTTTCATTATTTGGAATCTTAAATTGCGAAGAGCGAGAAATGATAGAGTTTATTTAGAAGTTAGATGCTAAACATAGAGTAGTGGTTCTCTTTAGAGCTCATGAGAGGTACTTGTGGCTTTTTACTCCCATCAGAAACGTCACCCATATATAATAGATGTTCTAGGTTAATTAGTGGTATTTCGGTTTGAATAATATTTAGTTCTTTGTTTTCTTAAGAGAATTTTTGCTTTAGAAGTTGGGTACATATCAAGGAACATAAAAAATAAGAGCAAAAGTGAAAAAATCAAAAGTCAAAAGTTGATTATCAATGTGGTTTTGGAGCTACCCGTTAAGCTTCCATTGATGTATTGAGAAAAAAGTCAAGAAAGAAAAAAGTATCGAAAGTATGAAAAAAGTGAAAAGTGAAAAAAATGAAAGTTGTAGTATTATTGAATAAGAGCTATGTATGTATCAATAAGTTGTTGGCGCGTGAGGTGCATGTGATAAGTGATTAGTAATCAGTCACATGAGGTGTACGTGATCGTACTCCGCAACTTATATCCTTGATATTATATGTACCCCAAATTCCTTGATGTGGACCGAATTTCTATTGCAGTGGTTCTTAAGAGAAAATGAATAACTACTTATCGTTTTAACTTAGGTATCACTATCGGACTAAAAAGTTATCGAAACGAGAAAATATGAAGCAATTCATTTCTCAACAAAATAAAAAATTGAGATACAAAACCTAGGAAATGGGAGTAAGGAGTTTTCACAAGTAACTGTTACGAGTAGTGTTAGCATCTAATTTGTAGATAAGCTGTGATCTCGTTTGTACGCTTAGTTTGGGGACTCGTGAAAAATCAAGGATGACGATTTTTATCCGTATGGTCGCTTCTTAAATAGAAGTGTTTCTACTCGTTGACCCTAATAATTATTGCAAAAATAATGAAAGTTCAACAAACCGTCACAAGTATGAAGTGAGAAAAATACAAAAATAGAAGTGTAAGTGGAATAAAGGAATAAAGAAAATTTTTGGAAAACGGAGCGTTTTTGGGAATAAATGATTTTATTATTTATTTCGAACATCCTTGTTACTTTACAAAGTCAGTAGAAAGAGTTTTGAAATTATTTATCCCAAGAGCGTGAATTGATCACATTGCGTAAGGACACGGCAATACCTTAGTCGGGGGGATTTTGGTGAGTGCTTATTCACTCACTGTTTTATGGCCAAAAACCGACCCAAAACGACTATTTGAGCTAACAAATGCCAAGAAAATGTGTGTTTTTGTGTTTGTGATATGCAGGAACGGATTTATCAATAAAAGACAAAAAAATCACACAAAACGAGCACGAGACTGGAAGACGGTCAACTAGTCAAAGCTGTGATCTTAAAAGTCAACTTTGGACCCTGAAGAATCATTACCTTGTCAAGATCAGTCCTTGGATCATATTTATGAAGAAGTGCAAAATCAACCCTTGAATTTTAACAAACTACAAAATTAGTCCTTAGGTTTCATAATACCAAAATCTGAAAAATAACACAAATCCAAATCTGCCAAATCCATAACCCTTCAAGCCCTTAATCCCCCAAAGCCCAAATGCTAAGCCCATTCCCTAAATAATCCTACCCGGTCCAAAATATTACCCAGGTCAAATCCCGTACCCAACCGGTCAACAACCAAAAGTAATAAAAAACCAAAAAATCCACCCCGCTCATTTATTTTCCCCAAATCAAAAGTTACCCAGACCCTTAGAACCCTAGTTACTGTTCCGTCTAAAATTAACCGCAATTAAGGGTACGGACGTCAATTGGAAGGCATTTCTAGAAGCTCAGAGGTGTAAGGGTACCAAGGAAGCACAAATTGGCTACGTGGCAAGCTATAAGTCGATGGAACGCGTCATAAACTTTGATCCAAGGGTTGATATCGATTTAGCAATGATTGGAAGAGATCAAGGGCGCTCAAGGGACTTAAACAAACACAACCTCACACGGATTGCCAACATGGCAATCCGTGAGCTCAACCCTCTCACTTCCTATAAATAGGTGTAGTTTTTTAGCTTCTGTGTGTAATTTTTAGATATTGAAATGCTGTCAAAATTTAGTTGTAATCTAGCCTAGTTGATGTAATTTTTGATTTTAAATAAAAGTTCTTATTTCCATTTATCTCAGCTTAACTTTCATCTTATTTCTGCTTATTCTGTTTTCAAGTTAGCTTAAAACTAGTTAAATATCAATCAGTTTCAATTTAATTTCTATTAAGTACTTTAAGTTGATTTCCAAGTAGCTTATTAAATTTCTCTTTACAATATAATCAATAGGATTTTCAAAAAAAATAAATAAATAAAAATTCAGAAAAAAAATAAAAAAAATATATAAATAAGTTTTTAATCAGTTTTGATAAGCTCTTAAATAAGTTTTCCTAGTTTTCATTCAAAATATTCAAATCCTATAGCATAGCTTATGATCTGTTTTTAGTATAAGTCTCACAAGAGATCATGTGTTGCTGAGGTGGTTGATATGTTGAGACAGACAGAAACGAACTCAACCTATCTAAGAGATAGGCTACTGTGAACTCCTTCTTTTCTAGATGAAGGAGAGGATGTGGTAATCTCTGCTTTTGATTCCTATATTGAAGAATAGAAGTAGATTCATAGTTGTATTAGTTATACTATTTCGTATTATAGTAGTAGCTTGTTTGAGTATTGAGATTAATTGATCTTAGATATTTGTAGTTTATTAGTAGAAATGTTAGCTTAGATATATGTTTGTTGTTCTTGTTTGAAATCTGAGTTAGTATTATCATTGTTAATCTCTACTAAATTGTAGCTTAACTGAGTATTTAGTATTAGAATATCTCTTATTGTTGTAGCTTTTTGAATAATCTGTTTGGATTGTACATCTGAGTTTGTAGATCTGAGGTTATTCTGAATTTAAATCTGAATCAATGTTTCATTGGAATTCATCGTTGTGCAAGTTGCATTATATTGAGTGTTGAAATTTTGGTTAATATCTGATTAGAGAATTGATTGTTCATCTGTCCATTTGTGGATCTAATATACCGAGTTTCTATTGAACTTAGTAAAACTAGTTGATTAATATTGCTTCTGTTAGTTATTTGTTAGCTAATTAGAACAGTTGTTAAGAAATTTGTAGAGTTACTCATGGATTCTTAGTATGCTGGAATTTGTAAGGAGTATTTGGGTCAAGCTTGACTCATTAACTTGTTTTACTTGATCATTCTAGTTGTTGGTAGTTTATGCTTCAGATTTGGTAAATTTTATTGTGGTTTGAAGTTTATTTTGTAGTCTAATTCTAGGCTGCATATAGCCCTGAACTTGTCATACTTGTTCAAATCAGTATAAAAGACCTGATTTAGGTAACTAATTAGGAAGGATTAAGTAGGAGTTAAGCTTAGATTTTGGTTTCCTAGATAACTTGTAGTACTAGATTGTTGTATCAGTTCTTAGTTTGGATTTCTGAGCTTAGTAAGTACTGCTTATTAGGCCTGCTAGTCTCGGTTTCTGCACACTGATTGTTGTTTGATCTTTGGACCTGTACTAGTGTTTATTTGAGTGGTACTTTTTCTTATTTGCATTTTCTGAGTATATTTGAGAAATATTAGTGATTTGCTTCATCGTATTGCTTCTGTACTACTCTGCGTTAGATTTGCTTTTTGATAAGAGCTTATAGCTTGAGCTACTAGCCTGCATTCTGAGCTTATTTTTAGTTACTATTCATTAGTTTTTGGTCATAAATTTGTTTGATTCTATATCTCTGATTGATAGTCTTGGATCTGCTTCATAAATATTGGCACTCAGTGTTTTTCTAGGTTGCTTAATTCATTCGTGTAGTTGGCTGTTTGGGATGAGTTAACTGATTGTGGTTTTGGGCTGCTTAACTGAGTTTGTGACTGTACTTTTAATTTGAAACTTGATCATAGTTGTTTTTGAGTGGATTTAATTTTTGGAATAACTGTTTTGCTTCTGTTTCTGCTTGTGCTTACTCTGCTTGCACCTAGTGCTAATTGTTTTAGCTTATTGCTTCAATTATGAGTTTCTGTTGAATTCTGAGTTTGAATATGATCTTACATTGCATATCTGAGCATTGTGCATCATTCTAAGTCTGTTTTTAGAGTTTCAATCATTTCTTGTCACAAGTGCTTATAAATAAGCACTTGTGATAAGCTGTTTTTAAGGAATAAGCAGTTCAGCTTTTCAGTTTTACTTCAAATTTTTATTTTAAGTTCTTTTTAATATTTTTGAATTTCTGGAATTTTTCCAGATTTTTCCTGCCATTTTTACTATTTTTCTTATTTTATTTTAATTAATTTCAATTTTTAAATAGTTTTTAATTACCAAAAATCAATAAAAATTCAAAAAAGGATCTGAAAAATACAAAAATATTTTTTATAATTTCTTTTATAATATTTTAGAATTTTAAGAATTTAATTTTCATTTTTCCAAGTTAATTTTCTTTTTTTCCTTATTTTTAATTCATTTTTAATTACAAAAATAGAGAATTAATTTTAGAAAATAAATAAAAACTCAAAAAAATATTTTTCTTTTTCTTAAATTTTTTTTATTAGTTTTAAATTTTTAGAAATTATTTTCAAGTTCGTAGGATCATTTTTCGATATACGTTACGTTCTAAATTTTACGGTTGCGTTTCCGTTTTTACGTTTTTCATTTCGGTGCATAATTAGCTTGTACTCTTTGCATGCTTTATCATTGTTTGTGAATAATTGAATTCCTTGATTGCTATTTTCACTCTATCACTCTTTCACCATTCACTTACACTACACGATTCCCAAATCGATAATTCGAATTTTCCATTCGAGCCTTCGTTGGGAGAACGACCCGAGAATTACTTTCACAAGTATTTCCTCGGAATATAAATATACTATAATTGACACGAATCACTAACTCCTAAAGTAAATGAGCAGTCTCAGCAACACAACCTATTTAAAAAACGGTGTGTTGTCCATCAAAAGATCTTTGATGTCATAATAGATAGTGGAAGCACCGAAAATATCATTTCAAGGGACATTGTACAACGTTTGAAGCTACCTACAGAAAAACATCCAAACTCATATCGTATTGGGTGGATCAAATCAGTTGGTGAAATCAATGTCACCGAACGATGTACGATCCCTTTTGCCATCAGAAAGTATAAAGACGAAGTCGTTTTCGATATGGATGCTTGCCCTAAGTTTTTTCTATTCCTTTTCCTTTTTTTATATTTAATACTAATAAATTAATTATTTAATTAATATTAAATAAATTAAAAAAATTATTTAAATTAGTAAAGTATTTTAAATTTTATAATTAATATATTTAACTACGAAAATATTTTTGATAAATACTAAGGCATTGATTTTGTAAATTTTTAATTTATGTATTTTTAAAAATTAATTTTTACACTAACATATAATTTTAAAGCAAATAATTTTTTAAAATTAACTTATATAAAAGTATTTTTAAATAGATTTTTGGATTATTAATGTTATCTTGAATATTAAGAAAAATAAATTTTACAAAACAGTTAGGGACGATCGTCCCTAAGTTTTTTTATAATTCGTTTTTAAGATTTAAAAGTTTTTTTTTTTTTTTTTTTTTTTTTTTTTTTTTTTTTTTTTTTAATTCGTTTTGATTTAAAAAGTTTTTAAATATTCAAAAACATATACTTATTTTTGAAAATAGTAAAGGACGACATTGTCGTCCCTAACTATGTGAATGTTTGACTGGAATCTTTGTTGAAAAAAAGTAGGACTATGTCAAAAATTATGGACGACAATGTCGACCTTAAATTTTTCCCGTCCTAAAACGTTTATATTGGTGTAGTGAAAATCCCAAACAAAAAAAAGATCAATAAGAAAGACTAAGAACAATCAACCCAAGACTCAATTACAAAAGTCATTGCCATCAATTATTTACACAACCATATCAAAAAACAACTTCAATCCAATCCTATTTCCATCCTCCAACACAGTCAACATCTCTCCCCAACTTATACAAGACTAGAAAATTTAAAAGAACAAACAAAGAACTCAGACTTGGTATTATGGACAAATGGTTTTTTTAGATCCATACCAAAAAGTCATCATCGATCTATAAAAAGCATTGCCTTTTTATTTAAAGAAGAGTAAATTACACCGTTCGTCCCTGTGGTTTGCTTCAAATAACTATCGTAGTCCCTGATCTTTATTTTTTGCTTTTTTGCTCCTTATGGTTTACATATTGCAAGCTGTCAGTCCTTATCACTAACTGTCGTTATCTTCTTCGTTAGCTCTCAATCATCAAATGGCAACGTTAGTCCATTAACCAAACGATCGTTTGCAACGTTAGTCTTTTATACTAACGACCGTTTCAAATAACTCAAATTTTGGTTTTCAAAAAAAAATTCCTACGCGGTTTTTATCGTTTTTGCCCGTTTTCATGCGTTTTCTAAGTTTTCGTCCGTTTTATACGTTTTCTTCTGTTTTAATACGTTTTCGTCCGTCTTTATATGTTCTCATCTGTTTTTCTTACGTTTTCATTCGTTTTTATCCGTTTGTAAATGTTTTCTTATGTATTCATATTGTTTTATCCATTTTTATACGTTTTTGTCTATTTTTCGCCCGTTTTCATGCGTTTCTTACATTTTCGTCCGTTTTTATACGTTTTCGTCTTTTTTATACGTTTTTATCTGTTTTCTTACCTTTTCATGCATTTTTATATGTCTTTACACGTTTTCTTACGTTGTCATACGGTTTTATCCGTTTTTATATGTTTTTGTTTGTTTTTATACGATTTGTTCCATTTTTTACGCTTTTGTCCATTTTTCTTACTTTTTCATCCGTTTTTTTACGTTTTCATCCATTTTTATACGTTTTCGCTCATTTTCTTACATTTTCACCCGTTTTCATAATGTTGGATTTTTACCTCTATATATTTCATATGGAGTTTTATCTAAAAATGGTCTAATTAGGACTCGGTTTAAGATATAAGTTGATGTGTCGACTGCATTACACCAAAACCTTTGTGGAATATTTTGTTCGTTAAGCATTGTTCTACTCATCTCTTGAAGTGTCCGGTTTTTACGTTCTACTACACCATTAGATTGAGGAGTGCGAGGAGCCGAGAAATTATGTGTTATACCATTTTTGTCACAAAATTCACCGAATTGTATTTCGTTATCAAATTCCCGACCATGATCCGTTCTAATAGACACAATGCAATTTCCTACTTGATTTTGAATTTTCTTTCCAAGAATTTCAAATTGTTCAAAAGCTTCATTTTTACTTTTCAAAAATCTTGTCCATGTATATCTTGAAAAATCATCTACTATGACCAAAGTATAGAAGTTGCCTCCATAACTTTGAATAGCGGATGGACCGAACAAATCCATATGCAAAAGTTCTAAACATCTAGTTGTGGATACCATATTTTTAGCCTTATGGCTACTATGAACTTGTTTGCCAATTTTGCAAGCGTCACAAAAGTGTTGGTCGTATTTCAACTTGGGTAGGTTTCTAACTAATTCCTTAGAGGATAGGGATTGAATAAGTCTCATATTAGCGTGACCTAAGCATTTATGCCAAAGAGTCGAGGACTCATCTAATGAGGTAAGGCAAAGTTTATCTCTAGATGTTTTATCAATTTTCATGACGTATACGTTGTTTTTAAGAGCTCCTTTAGCTTTAGTTATACCATCTTTTAAGTATTTTACTTTCGTTTTCACTAAAGAGTACTTTATACTTTTTACGGCAAAGTTGGCTAATGCTAAGAAGATTAAATCCTAAGTTATCAACATGAGCAACATCATCAATAGATAGAGAGTCATTAGAGATAGTACCTTTTCCGATGATTTTACTTTTAAGCTTGCTACCAAAAGTAACGTTACCTCCGTCATAGACTTGATAGGTAGAGAAAAGACTTTTGTCCCCCGTCATGTGTCTTGAACAATCGCTATCTTTGATCCATTCATCCGGTTCCAAACACACTTTCAAGCACACCTATTTTATAACAAGCATTCAAACATTTGGTCCCCAATATCTCATGGGTCCATTTTGGTTAATCATGCCATTACCTTGATTCATGTAAGGAAATGGTGGATATGGGTTCCAAGTCATATAGGTTGGAGTTTGATGATGTCTAGGTAAGTTTTGACCCCAGCTATGTTGAAAGTAGGGTTGTGTGTTGTAGTTGCTTTTTGGAAAGGGGCATTTGGATATAGACGGTTTAGGTCTTGGTTGAGTAGTTCTAGTTCTAAATTCATTTTTAGCAAATCCTACTCCTATTTTAATAGCCGGTTTAAGTTTGGTTTCAGTAGAACTAGTGTTTGACTTCTTTGTAACTTTAACAAATTCACTACGGTTAGTTTTTAAGCAGCTCTGTTCTGCAGCAGTGTCCACGGAACCAATGGGTTCAACAGGCGGAACCAAATTTTTGGTTCCGTCAGTTCCGTGGGTCATTGCTGCAGTTTTGTCATTTTGTTATCCTTTTTCGCCTTGTTTCGTTAAACTACTTATTGATCCTGTTTTCATGAATCCTAACCTTGTTCTATCAAAGTGCGACTTTTGGAGTTTCATTATTTGAGTTAATTGGAAACGGCCGTTAGTATAAAGGACTAACGTTGCAAATGATCGTTTGGTTAATGGACTAACGTTGCCACTCGACGACTGGGAGCTAACGGAGAAGATAACAACAGTTAGTGATAAGGACTGACAGCGTGCAATATGTAAACCATAAGGAGCAAAAAAGCAAAAAATAAAGATCAGGGACTACGGTAGTGATTTGGAGCAAACCACAGAGACGAACGGTGTAATTTACTCTTTAAAGAAAGAGCAAAAACAATCATGTTTCACTTTTTCTTGAGATCTTGAAGCCGAAAAGAAAGGTTTAAAATGATAAACATTTGCTCGCCATAAAAATAGTCATCGGGTATCCACTGCCGCATTACGCGGTACCCTTCTACTAAACTATTGGTATGGATATCTCAAAGGTAAAACCATATAAATAATAACTAGAGCTTGTTTTTCTCATGCAAAAGCCGAAATTTAAGATAAAGAAAAGAATGCAAAATTTAGAAGTTTGGAAATTGAAAGGTATGTATGAAGTAACTAAAAGTACATTTTGTGAGAGGAAACATACCATAGATTAATCTCGTAATTGCCTATAAATTCACCTTTGCACAAAAAAAAATTATGCAAATCCAACATTTTATTTTCTAGCCTGTATTCATGTAATGGTTGCTGTTTTTTTTACATAATATACTTGCTAATCTTTCAAATTTTTCTAATACTCGATAGTTTTTTTTTTTTTTTTTTTTTTTTTTTTTAATTTTTTTTTATACAAAGTCACCTATCTCTAGATCGACATTCGGCCAAGCAATAATATCACAAGTTCAAAACCCACTATTTTCATAATTAACAAATTATTTTATAATTGTCATCAAATATTATATAAGTTCATATGGGAAGCTCCCTAATTCTTCATTCCATAGTTATTTTCATTGGTATAATTGTCATCAAATATTATATAACACAAATAAAAATAAATCTGTGTGCCTTCTATGATTTATGTGGCTTTACTGGTACGAGCCGCGATCCCAAGTCTTGTTTAAAATAATGACCTCAAAAGTATGTATAATAATTATGGAACGGAGGGAGTAGTTAAGTATAAAATGTGACCAAATAGTTAGTTTGGTATTATGAGCTTGATGTAAGTTATTTTGACCTTCCTAAGGCAACTACAAATTTATATTTATATATATGTAAATATAACACTCTACTCTACTTTCTTTTAAACTAGAATTTGAGTTAGTTACGTGTATTATATTAAATATGGATATGTCAAAGGTAAAACCATATAAAATAACTAGAGTTTATTTTTATATATAATCTCATGCAAAATCCGATAACGAAAAGTATATTGTAAAATTTAAAAGTTTTGGAAATTTGAAGGGCTTAACCAAAAGTTTTGTGAGAGGAAACATACCATAAATTAATCTCGTAATTGCCTATAAATTGGATTTCAGTTTGATCGATAAATCCAAACTACTTGTTCGATCGACCGGGATTGAAAGTTACGCCCGTACGTAGGTTTGAGGTATGAGTTCTTTCTTAAACCTTAGATTAATTCTTTTCTTATTATGCATGTGGATCCCTAAACGTACTACTACTGATTCCGATCCGTTCTTCTTTACGTTGGTGTGCACTTGACAATTACTTATTCAAATATCATATTTACGTGTATATTCTCTTCTTTGTAGTTATATATATTGATTGTAATAGGGATTTGAGAAACATGATTATGATTATTATGCAACCCCTTTTATACTTTTATCACGATCTTTACTAGTGTTTAATAATTTGAATATTATTTTTCATAAATATATAGGATTAATGTAGTATAATGACCAAACTGTTGCTTAGGGGTTGTCCTTTGCTGAGTTCTATGAATCATTTGTAAATTGTTACGTGCATTAACCATTATATGGAAGATTGAAATATTGCTATGAACATCTTAATGATCAGATGGAGTTGCTTTCATGCGGTGATCGGCGGTTATCTCCCCCACTTGCAAAATATCCATGCTTGGTTGCTCACACGTTGGAAGCTGATCAAGAAGACAAGCAGCTTTTATACACCATTCACGACCCATTGACTCAATATCCTTGCCAAATCCCTGAGTTGCATAGTAGACGATTTGAAGGGTGTTTTCAAGATTGGGTGGTTCTCTCCAGCTTTCCAAAACGTTGTATGTGGTTTATCTGGAACCCATTGACTTCCAAGATCATAAGTCTTCCCCCATTGATTTTAGAAGATGGAAATTATAAATCTTTAGGCCAATGTTGTTTGACATCCGCACCTGATGATCCTAATTCAGTTCTCTTGTTAACGAGATACAATAAACCTACCATTCTTTTATGTCGCCTAGATGGCAAAAGAGATGGTAGAATAAAGAGTTTAAGATGGACAAAAATCTCATATGAAAAACAACTAAAAAGTGTAACGGATGAAGATCATTGTGTCCTATCTTCACTAACTTCTTGTGATGGTAAAGTATATGCCTTGAATTCTGGGAGACGTAATAACTTTGTCATAAAATTAAAACTTGCGGTTAAGGATAGAGTTGTGATAAAGCTATCGCCATATGGGAAGCTCCCTAATTCTTCATTCCATGGTTATTGTTCCTCATTGACTCCTCATTTGATAGGATCCTCTTCAGAATTGTTCTACATTTTATTGGGTTTTGATAAGGTAGCAAAGAAGTCACTTGCAGTTTATTTGTTTAAGCTTGAAAAGACTAGTATGATATGGGAAGAGATGGAAGATCTCAAAGACGCTATATTTTTTCTTGATTTATCATATGATCATTCAATATTTTACAAGCCTGGAATTGCCTCGGAGTTCGGGGGTTATATACACATTCTTGGCGAAATGGGTAAAGTAATGTACTCTTACCATATCAAAGATAAAACCGTCTCCATATCTTCTATGCCTTCTATAGCATCAACAAGCTATATCTCATTGTGGGAATGCAGGTATTATCCGCTTTTAGTTATCATATATTCATATGTGTTTCTTAATTACTTAATTATTATACATGCATTTTCTTATAAATCATTTGTTGTGTAGGATACAAGAAGAGGGCAAGAAAGATGAGATCGTGGTGGGAAATGCTTGCGGTAATGATAATAGTAGTACTAGCACGAGGAATGAGCAGCATGAAGAGAATATTGAATCATACCTTCTTAGCATTCCTTCGAATGTTTTGGAAACAATCATGGATTTTTGTGTTGGTGTTGACTACCTCAACTTTCGTACTGCATGCAAGAGTTGTCAATTAGCAGCACCAATGATTCGATTTATTAACAGAATGAGATTGGAGACGAATTCATTAGATTCCCCATGGTTGTTGGTGCTAGACAAACATCGAGAAACTTTAACTTTTACGGATCCAATATTTGGTGAGAACTATTTCATAAAAACACCTCCAGGACTTATCGGTGATGTAAAAATTCATTGTTCAAGGTATGGTTGGTTGCTAATGGAAAAATATGGCGGCCCCCTTGTGTTCTATAACCCTTTCACAAGTGTTATACATGAGCTTCCACAAGTTTTCCATGAGCTAATTCCACAAGTTGGCCATGAGTTTCCACAAGTTATCCATGAGGTTCGACAAGTTCCTTGTTTAGAAACCTTGTGTTTCTCTGCGCCACCTACTTCCCCCGATTGTATGGTTGTTGGATATCGTACTAGGAACACTATATTGGAAGGTTACGTCCACTATGTAGCTCGGCAACCTGCGCGTTGGCGTAAAATTCTTGTGAGTTTTGGCTCTTATGGTCCACAATCTCTTCATTATCCAATATTTCATGGTCGATGTCTTTATGTCTTGTTAGACGATGGACGAGTTTATTATTACAGATTAGCCGAAGGTCGAAGTTTATCTTCAGCTATATTTTTAGCTTGTGCCCCAAGTAGTTGTTGTGGATCTTCACCACAATATTTCCTAGTGGAACGAGATCAACATTTGTTACTAGTTATCGTAGGCGAGTTTGGAGAATCAATTGAGGTATTCAAGTTAAATGATTCTACAGAAAAATGGGAGAAAATAGATGGTTTGGGAAGGCACGTGATTTACATTTGTGGTCAAACATGTCTGTGTATTAAAGCTAAAACACCGGAAATGGAGAACAAGATTTACTTTCCACGATTGCGTTCAGGGAATGGAAAGATCGTGTTTTATTCACTTGAAACAAATAGGTATCACACATTCAACGACAGAGACATAGAAGAAAATTTTGAGGATTTCTTTGGAACTAAACACCATCTCTATCCTCATGCTTGGGTTGAACCAAGTTGGTTATAGGCTTAAAGTGTATTAGCTTACGGGGCTGTAGTACTTTTTTAGCATTTTTAATTTTGTTTACGGGTATTATCAGTCTTACAATCTGAATAACTTTACAAATACTTGTTGTACAGACAAATTTTGTTTTAAACTTTTATATTAATTCTTTCGATTAACATAGAGGTGCAAGCAAACGAGCAATCATATGAATACAGCAATCATTACATGAATACAAGCTAGGAAATACAATGTTGGATTTGCATAATAAATGACTGGTTTAGACCCGAACCTGTTTTGACCCGTTACCCATCCCGCTTGTTTTGTCACCTCCCAAGTTATACCTGATAATCCAAAGAAGAGTGCCACATCACCATCTTTCCCCATATTGCAACCAGAGTGAAGAGAAAATATTTGGCGTTTAGGCATGATTATTGACTCAAAATGTCCCAAAAGTGACAAACTTCAAATAAAGACAACAAGCTAGGCAGGTACAAAAGATTAAGCATCCGAAACACTCACCCTGATTAAGAAAGATTAGCACTTGCAGATACGACAATCGATGTGAAGAAGGATAAATTGGCACTTGCAGCCATTTATCAAGGGATTCCAGATGATCTGTTGTTGTTGCTGGCAGTGAAGCAAACGGCAAAAGATGCTTGGGGAACCTTAAAGACAATGTTTATGGGAGCAGACAGGGTCAAGACTGCGAAGGTTTAGACTCTGAAGGCGGAATTCGAAACCCTCAGCATGAAGGATACAGAGATAATTGATGATTTCGCCATGAAGGTAAACAACATTCTAAGTAATATCCGGGCCTTAGGAGAAAAGGTAGAAGAGGCTTACGTGGTTAAGAAATTACTCCATGCTGTTCTGAGCAGGTTTTTGTAAATTGCTTCTACTATAGAACAGTTTTGCAGATCTTGACAAAATGATGGTTGAAGAAGTCATAGGACGCTTAAAGGCTCATGAAGAAAGGGTTCGTGGCCATAGTGAAAGTGGAGAAGGGAAACTCTTATTGAGACATCAGGAGTGGTTGGAGAGATCTAAGAAGAAGGGCGATGAATCAAGAGGCTAACTTAAAACAGAAAGATGTTGAACCGGCACTACTACTTGCTGTGAGGCACGAAGTCAACGAAGACAAGCTTAGAAGTTCCTCAGTTTAGAAGTGTACCATCAAAGGTTTGGTACAGAAAGATGTTGAACCGGCACTACTACTTGCTGTGAGGCAAAACTTTCATCTTAATGGTTTTGTCATGGTGGCACAAGCTTAGAAGTGTTAAATGAAGACAAGTGTATTCTTAAATAAACCTATTTCCATACAAAACAAAGATAATTTTGGTAAGGGAAAATTCTTTCAAAACGTACTATACTTGTCAAAAAAATCACTTTTGAGTAACGTATTTTTAATTTTCGTTATTGTGGTGCTAAACTTTCATTTTTGGCCTCTTTTACGCACTCTGGGATGTTTTTATGACATTTTTGCCCCTGGATTTCAAAAAATTTGAGGGGCAAAAACGTCCCAAAGTGCGTAAAAGAGGCCAAAAATGAATGTTTAGCACAACAATAACGAAAATTAAAAGTACGTTACTCAAAAGTGATTTTTTGGACAAGTATAGTACGTTTTAAAAGAATTTTCCATTTTGGTAAACATCATAAATTTAGGAAATACGGAGTAATTAATACTCCCTCCTGTCTCATTTTAATAGTCCACCAACAATTTTTTATTTATTTATGATAGACGAGGCGGGATACAACCCGTGCGATGCACGGGCTGCTGGTTGAATAATTATGTTTTTTTTCTTTGTAATGTTGGTGCAGACGCAACATATGACGGTTGATTGTTATTGATTATTTATTTACGTGTGTAGTAAAATTTACTTCACTTTAAAAGAGTACATGTTAAAAGGTTTTTTTTGCAAAATATTATATTTAAATGAAACTTTTCATATGTAATCTTTTAATATGAGTAAGTTACATAAATTATTTTTTAATTAATGCATTATTACAACTTAATTAGCACAAATATGTTGAATTTGATATATAATACAATTTACCATACCTAGTTATCAACATGAATGCTTAAATTACGCATGTGAAATCAACTTAGATACATAGATGAATAAATAATATGTGTAGTAATAAATTATGTGCATCGCACGGGTGTGCTTGCCTATATATAGAATATATGTTGAAATAACATACACAATGGCATAAAATTAAAAATAAAGACAACCGATAACAACTAAGTCTTAGTCTATATAAATAAATTCTACATCAAATATTTACCTTCCTAATTAAAATTACCCATCACACGTTTATAACAAACAAATAACATTGAAGTAGTTCTTAAATGTCCCATGAATTCAGCTATTATTTTGACCCTAACATAACTGACTTCTTAATCATCAATCAATCACAATTATGAGTCTTTAAAAATTTCCTTTTGTGCATGTCGCTCCCCCTACAATCATGGATAAAAAAAAAAAAAACGTTTTCAGTCATACGAAACACAAAAGTTACAAAGCACACACACGTTTTTCCTCTCTCAGAAACCACCAAACATTCAATTGTTGCTGCTGCTATGTTTCTTTGATCGAACGAAAAAAAAAAATGAATTGCTAGGAGGCTGCTGTGGGTTTTGATTGTGCATAGGGTTTACCTCACGTCACCACCATTAACACCACAAAAAAACCAACTCAACACAATCTATAGTCTTGCCGGAATTATCGCCAGAAACCTGTCATAGATCTCATATCATCATAAAAAGAATGAAACCCATATCACCATAACTTCCCTTTTTATATAAATCCAATATTAGATCTGAAAATCTTGCGATTGTTCTGTTGCCAGTGGCGATTGGCGGCTACTTTTTAAAGAGTTAACAGTTTTGATTTGTGAATGAGGAAGGTGTTCATGTGTGGGTATTTATAATCCTCAAAATCCAACTAAAAAGTCACATTTAAAGATTTGTTCCTTTGTATTCTTTGAGGTTGCAAAACTGCAGCCCTTTCACGTTCCATAACCGATGATGTATTAAAGGATGCGGATGTAAATTTGTGGAATTCATATAATTAAGATATTGCTTAAACTACATTGTACCGTACTACCCTGTTTTGCACAATACACTTCCACATTAAATTAAAGGGTAGAGCATTTATATAGTATAGATACAATGAATGTCTTTTGATGATTAGAAGGACAAATCTACCCTTTAAATACATTAAATATAGCATATAGTTTCCTAAAAAATAAAATGATATGGGCAAAACTGAAAAATTAATAAATTCAGATTTTGTTATTCAAGAAACTAGACAATGTTTTGGGACAAATTAAAATACTAAGAGGGACAATAAAAGCGAGACGGAGGGAGGATCAACTAACATGCAAATATGATCATTTTCAGTTCAATAAACATTTCTAAACATATATCACCACGTCACAAGTTAAAAAATCCCTTTATATAAAATGAGGCGTTTTATTTTAGATACTCAAAAACTCTCACATACCAATGGACCAATCAGAAGCCTCCATTTAAAAAAACAGTTTTTAATAATAAAAAACACGGAGGGACCAAAATTGCCAATTCCCCAAACTTACCCCACCAACCCCACCCCTACACCTCTCACTTTCACCAAAAATCTGTATCCAAAAATCTCACTTTCTCTCTCTAACCTCCATTAAAAAACTGTAACAAACACTCAAAATCAACCGATTTTAACCGTTCAAATCATCAATAAAACACAAAAATAGAAGAATCATTGAGTGCACAACCAGATCCACGAAAAAAACCGGTTCAAAATGAACCTACTGAATCTCGGGATGAAGGTATGATGCTTCTGACTAATTATTTAGTTGTTTTATTGGTTGTGTTTTTTAGTGTTTACATTTGGTTGAGTTTCTGAGTAAAAAACTTTGTATACATGGATGCACACCAAGTGTTTGATGAAATGTGTGACTGAAAAGTATCACCAGTGATATTTGAAGTTGAACTGTATACATGTGTATCACCAGTGATATTTGAAGTTGAACAGTATATGTGTATTATCACTAGTGATATTTGTATTTGACTTAACCGTGCAAATCACATAAAACACACAGAAAATGAAACAATCGACATTTAAAACAACGAATACTTTAGTTTTTACTGTTATAGAATCATTATTAGTGTGTTTTACTAGTTAATTTTTGATAATTTGTGATGTTGTGATGATTTATGTGATAATATGAGAGATTAAAAGTTAGGTTTAACAGAACAAAAGATATGTTGTGATGCTTCTGTTTGAGTTGTGGTGGATTTGTATGTTTAATGATTGTGCATGTTCAAAAGGTTTTACCGCGGTATTTGAAAACAATATTGACTGGTAGTGTATTACATGTGATATAAAAGTTAAATTATTGTTGATTGGTAGAATATCTATTGTGATAACAAGTAGTTATTTGTTTGACATATGATATTGAAAACAAATGAACTATTCGTACACTAACAAAAATTATGAAAATATTTTGATGCAGATTTGAATGAGACCTGTGCAAAAAACAGCCTCATCAAACAAAAAGAATCAACAACAAGTGCAATTGTCGTTGAAGAAAGCACAACATCTCCACAACCAAATTGAAGAAGCTCAAACACTTGTGATATCACAAGTTCCTCCATCACCACAATTGATTCAACAAATAGAAGAAAGCTGACACACATGTGATATCACCAGTGATATCACCTGTGATATCACTTGATATCACCAGTGATATCACCTGATATCACCAGTGATATCACCTCTGATATCACAGGTGGTATCACCTGTGATATCACAGGTGGTATCACCTGTGATATCACATGTGGTATGTGATCACATGTGATATCAAAGGTTCCCCCGAAAGCATTTTGGAATAAAATGAAGGTGTTGGTTGATGAACCAATGAAGAGGACGATTGTTGAAGAACAAAAGTAAATAAAACAAGTTGATGAAAACAGTTGCGTTGTTTTGTTTTAATCTATACGGTTATAAATAAATGTGAGTAGTTGACAAGTTGGAAGTCAATAGTAGGTATTTAGTTTGACTGAATCATGTTATTTGTCACAAGAGATTCAAACTCACAGAAATGGGCCATAGTGAGCAATTGTTTAATCCATCTTGATCTGTGAATATTTGTTTGATAAAGTTTTGAGTGGTATTTAGTTTAATATGGTAATATGAAAAGTGAAAAGTGTCATACCTGTAGTATCACCAGTGATATTTGAAGTTGAACTGTATATGTGTATTATCACTAGTGATATTTGTATTATCACTTGTGAAATTTTGTATATTTTATAGGTTTTTTTGTTTACTTGTTATGCTTTATTTTACTAGTGCTATTGAGTAAACCTAACAATTCAGAAAAAAAAAATAATAATAGTATCACAAATGATATACAAGTCCAGGATAAAATTAGCAATGCTATTAAATAAACCTAACAATTCAGTAAAAAAATCAATCAATCAACAAACTAATACTTCAATTGCAGCGACTGAGTATGTCTATTATGATTAATTAAACTACAAATATTACAACACTTCTTTTGGTTCTTAATTTTCTCAATAGCTTTCTCACGTCCACCTTTAATACGGTCATTCTTGTGTCCTTTATGAGGATTCTTTATACCCATAAAATCTTGAACAATATCACAAACTTTTCGAGGTGGAAGACTTGGCAAATCAGTCTCAACTTTTGACTTTAGCTCTCTCAGGATGTCTACAAAAGTAGTCCAGTATCATAGACAACTTATCAGTAATTACAACAATAAAAAACAAATTATCAAATATATCACTGGTGATACTACACATATATCAAACATATCACTGGTGATACTACATTACATCAAGCATATCACTGGTGATACTACACATATATCAAGCATATCACTGGTGATACTACACATATATCAAGCATATCACTGGTGATACTACACATATACCATCAGCAAAAACATTTATTGTGTTTGTCTATTACAGTGAAAGGCACAAAAACCATCTTGTACATAAAAAGTACGTAATTAATACCTTAGTGTAAAATCCAATAATGATCTTCATTACATACTCAACATTAAACTCAGAAACAACACGAAAAATGCCAAGAACTCCATAAGCTTTTTTGGTAGCCGTGCAAGCATTTAAATAGAGCACCACAGAAAAGACTTCAAAACACTGTAAGCTACACCTTAATTAATAAATAATAAGCAATATTACACTATAATTAATAACTTATCAGTAACTTATACTTACAGCTTATCCCCACAAACTTATATTTTCATCCTCATCAAAATGTCAAAAATATTATATAAGAAAATTAAACATCTTAACATAAACAACTTATAAATAAATAGACTAACAATTATCACCGGTGATACTAAACATATATCACTGGTGATACTAAACCAGTTTATAATCATCAACTTCAAATATCACTGGTGATACTAAACGTATGCTACAGAGCAGATTTAAAACCACAATTAGACACAAAAACAGCATTCAAATGCAGTTAAAAACATAAATTCAACTAACAACTTAATTAATAAGCAAAATTACAAAAGCAGATAACAAAATTATCAAATATTTTTTACTTACACATTTCATCAAACACTTGGTGTGCAGCTTGATAAGAAGAAATGTTAACAACTTGATTCACATAATTATCAACTGATTCAACAACATTATCAACCGCAACAATATCAATCAAATCTGCTTTTGAAACAAACACTTATTTCAGATCAAAAGAAGCCATAAAAAATGATGATAATGATCGGAACGGTGATGGTGATCGGAGTGGTGCTGGTGATGGTGATCGGAACGGTGATGATGAAAGACACAGTAACTGTCGATCGGAACAGTGATGGTAATCGGAGTGGTGATCGGAACATTGATGGTGATGATGAGATGATGATCGGAACAGTGATGGTGATCGGAATAGTGATGGTGATGATGATCGGAATGGTAATATAACTGATTTATGAATGGAAGGAATGAGAGCAGAGGAAACACACACACGAAGTGTGTGTAAAAAATGAAGTGAATGAAAAAAAAAAAAAAAAGAGAAAAGAAGAGGCTTTATATAGTTGGGAGTATTAAGGTTAAGCATATTAAATCTTAGATTAATCTAGACCATTAGATCAAAAAGGATGGAGGGTGGGGATTTATCCATTGGTATGTACAAAAATAAATGTATGCATTTGAATTTTCCTCTATATAAAATGGTTAAAGTATTTTGCAAAATTGCAGATTTTGACAAGTTTGTGCTACATAGATTTGGGAAACAAGATCCAGAATGACCACAATTGAGAACATGCCCACATAAACAAAACAAATATCACATACAAAACTTTTCATTAAAGTGCAAAAAGAGCAAATCAAACAGCATCATCTCGTTTCATCTACATCTGATGTCAAAGCTGATAACAAACCATACCCAATACCCTATCTTCAATCAAAGATTATATAAATTTGCAAGATCAAGTTTTTAAACTACCCCTGTGCAGACAGCATGATTCATCTAAATATATCATCGTCAAAGTTTACTTCTCTAGCTGCTGCAGATCGATATCCCATGCTGATGCAACAAGAGTTGGTCTGGCACCATACCTTCCCAATCTTCGGGAGGCTCGATAGTGGAAGCCGCTTCATTTAGATTCACCAAAATTTCCCTTTTAAGTTCCATTGGGATTTCCACATTATCTGCTCCGTTCTCCACAATCATATCAAGCAACTGTAGACCAAAATATGTGGAATTAAAATACACCAGTCAAAAATAAAGGAAAACCAGCAAAACTGGTATCATAGGGGTGTTCGAATTCGTGTTTTGAACTGGCTTTTCAGATATCAAATTACACTTCTGAGGGGGTGTTTGGCCTTGCGTTTTGAAAAGATTATGTGATAATCAGGTAAGAATCAGTCTTCGAAATGTTCATCAAATTCTGTTAATGCAAAAACTTAAAAGGTTGACAGCCCCTAAATAACTAAATGACCAAAATCATTTTTTGCAGCTACCCTAAACTGATTATCAATATTCAAGGATTTAAAAGAGTATAACCAAACACTAGAAATTGATTTTTTGCAATCGAATAACACACCCAATCAGATATCAGTTTGTTACTCTTGTTTTACAACCAGAAATAATGTCATTTTTGTTTTGTTTCGTCAAATCATTAAAAGGTTGCAACAACACAAAAACAAACAGTTCCTTTTTCGTATCATTAGAACTTCAATAAATAAAAACATATCCTAACACTATTTTATATGCATACATAATAAGGTGTACCTGTTGAAGCCATGCCAAGCAGATATCAAACACATTTTGGTCAGGAAGAAACTGTGCAACAGCATGCAGAACTTCAGTCCCGACCTCACTTGACAATTGATCAATAACAGTGCCCGTTCGATCCATTAGCTTCACAAGCAATAAATCATCACCAGTAGACAAAACTTCAGCAAAAGCAGTATCAACATCACCAACATGAACCGCATCCATTGCATTAGTCCAGGCTGTCCAAACTGGGTCCCGATCTTGAACCATCTCATCTCCCATAGCCTCAGCCGTCATTTCCGGAACTGCCACCCGGGCAGGGGCCTGCCCGTTGTCTTCTCCCGCGAACCTTATTGCTTCCAGTGTGGCTTCATCTTTTGAACCAGGTGCTTTCGTTTTCAATATACCAGCAGCTTTCTCAGGTACATTGCTACCCTCAGGTTCAACATTCTTTGGTGGGGCTTCCGTTTTTCTTTCATCTGACTTAACTGGTTCAGAATTTTCACCATCTGAAATTTTTGACAAACATGAGCACATTACATATACAGAGGTAGCAAAATGGGTGTGTTGGGCGAGTTTTGTAATGGGTCGAAATTTGTACTCTCTTTGCAGGGCAGGTTGAGTTGACCCGAAACACTTTTTGCCCAAAACTTTTTTGGATTTCACATAAATTGTTACGGTAATACTAATTTAACTCTTTGAATAAAGGCATTTTTTAGAGTGTTGTATTCAATAGATAAAATACAGTTTGTGCAAATTTTAACCCGTGCGAGCAGATTCCTATTTAACTTTGATTTTTTGTTTGTATTCATGTGACCCAAATAGACCAACACATAAGTAAATGGGTCAAAATTGCCACATGTACAGATACACAGGTTCGAGCAACCAATGTAGAACATAATAATTTTTATGCTCACCGTCACCCGTTTTTTGATCTATGGAACCACCTGCAAGACCCTGCCATTGTTGCAAAGCCTCTATTATACTGTCTCTTGCAGGTTTTATCTATAGAAGTTGATTAAAAAAAGGGTTTAGTAAGTCAGGGAAACCCAAAAAAATGATAAACATAATGATACGTTATCCTGTGTAGCACGAAATCTTGAATGCATGACGAAAAACTTCAAAAGGGGGATCACTTTAACTTCTTTGAGCTTTTAAAAGTAACAATGCATGAACTAACCTTATCAAATCGGCAAGCTTCAAGAGTGATTATTGTTGGACCTGTTTTTCCAGTGATCAAGTTGCTGGAATGCAAAGCCAGGGCATTCAATGCATCAGCAGCCGCTTTTCGAGTTGTCCAATCAGTATTGTTGAGACAGTCGTGTAAACTTTGTAGCAGTGGCTCCAAGCCTTGCGGAGAAATCGCAGCAACCTGTAACATGTATGTTATTATATTTTAAGTTTATGTGGACATCATGCCATTAGCATAATCTATGTATACAGACATTAAAAACTGATTCTTCTGATTTCAAAACGCAAGTGTCTGATAATCAATTCCAAAGCACATATCCAAAGGCCCCAGGATGCACAGATATTCAAAGTATAATCCAATGGACCCCATCATTAAGTCATTAACCAGTTTTTCTAATTGCTGCATGGAAATTCTTGTTTATCACTTGTCATGTATAGCATGTTCCACAACATGAGTCTCCTCTTTCACATCATAACTTTGCGATCATACAGCATCAAAATCGAGGCAAAGTAGAGTTTCATATGCCCAACTAAGAGCAAAGTGACACAAACTTGTCAATTTTGCGTTCACCTCAAATTCACTAATCTTGAAAGGACCAACCGATGGAACCCAAGATTGACATGGCTGAGTTATACTTCCCTTTTTAATGACTCGCATGTTTAAAAACAACTAGTTATGACCTATAGGCAAGCTCACATGGTACGATTTCCTGCATATGCTTACATTTAGGTCAAATCTAAGAAAATTAATAAAATGGAGTATTATATATATGTGCTATAAAAAGCTGCTAGATTTAGCAAACCTATAAAAAGACTAAAACCCATTAAGACCCTAGCTACAAATATCTTAAAAGCCTGAAACATTCAATTGGCTTAGCTTAAAATTCTACTTTACGTCGTGCAAGTGTCGGGTCGAGGTCAAGATCCACATACAAAGTCAAAAACCCTTCTAATAAAGATTCACATTTATCCCCGAATGGCAAAATTCAAATGCTGTAATTTCACCTATCAGCTAACTAATAAAGTACATATACACAATACAAAAATTCTATCTAAAATTTTTAACTCAAACACAGAATCATACGTGGGGGAACTTGTCACTTTAACTCAAACACAGAATCACATGTTGGGTCGAGTCCAGATCCATATTTAAAGTCATTTCATTTCAAATAAACATTCACATTTATGATCTAAAGGTTTAACGCTTTAACTCAAATGCTACAATTTAACCTACCAACTAACAATTAAAGGATATAAACACAAACAAAATGTTAACAATCACAACATAAGTTATAAATAAACTAAATTTTACTTCATGTCGCGCTCACAAGTATCGGATCCATATTCAAAGTCAAAAACCCTTCTACTAAAGATTCACATTTAAGACCAAAAGGCAAATTCAAACACCATAACTTCACCTATCAACTATCAATTAAAGTATACATACACAAACAGGCACAAACATAACAATCACAACGTAAGCTATAATAAACTAAATTTTACTTCATGTCATGCTCACAAGTATCGGATCAAGTCAAGATCCATATTCAAAATCAAAAACCCTTGTAATAAAGTTTCACATTCAAGACCTAAAAGCAACCTCAAACGCCATTATATATACAAAAATTGCCTCAAATAAAATTTTAAAAATCATCTACCTGCGAAAGACTCGAAACCACTTGCAAAAGAGCAGCCTTAGCCAAAAAACTAGGATTATTCAAATACTTGCAAATCCTCCCACACATTTTCTGAAAGGCGGATTATCAGCCGCCATTTCCACCATTCTCGCCAAACACATAGCCGCGCCACTCTGCACATTATTCTGATCATTCAAACTCTCAAACAACGGCTTCGTAAACAAATTCACAACAGACCCAACATTCTCCACACCCTCATTCCCAACAAAACCCTTAAAATACAAACTGGAAAGATTCCCAATAGACTCCCTACAAGCATCTTTAACACCAGAATCAGAATCTTTAAGCCTTTTAAAGATTCCTTTTTCAAATGGGTAGCACAAACTAAGTAAAGAAGCCGAATTGATTCCTTTTTCAAAATGGGTTGGTTTTGGTCATTAGTGGCATCATAAAGTGAGTTAAGAAGCATTGTGATTGTTTGTTCAGGATTGTTTTTCGAGATCTTCGACCGCGATTTGGTGCGTATCGCGGTCGGAGAGTTTGGATAAGGAGGTTATGATTCTGTGTTTGAGTTCAATCATGGCTAAATGTGAAGATAGAGAAGATGATGATGTTTTTGAGGGTTTTCTTGATTTTAAGGATTTGGTTGTTGCCATTGTTGTTGTTGTTTGATTTTAAGGATTTTTTAGTTGAAGATTTAGGGGATGAAGAAGAAGATCTTGAAGTGAAATGGAATTGGAGCTTGTTTTAATTAGTGTTGCATGGGGAAAATGTTAACGTATAGATGTCGCTTTAAATAATTATTTTTATTGGAAATGGATTTTTGAGATGTAAAGAACATACATTGTTGGTTTTGGACTTTGGAGCAGTGAAGTTTGAAATTTAGTTGTTTTTCAAATAAACTTTTTTAGTTTAAAAAAAGAACTTAAAAGATAGTTACATCCAATCCAACTATATCCAGTCGAGTCAAAATCTTACCTTGATCACTTGAAAACAACCCTTCCCCACCATCCAGTGGCGAAGCTTGGATTTTGTAAGTGAGGGGTCGGGATTTAAATTTTTTTTTCCTAAGGCTATATTTCAGGTATACCGAAATTTTTGGGGGTCGAAACCGAATATACCGAAATTTTTCTACACGAAAACTATATACCCCCTACATCGCAAAAAAAATTTCAGGGGGTCGGGCGCCCCCCCCCCCCCCCCCGGCCCCTATGAAGCTTCGCCTCTGCCACCATCGGTCGTCATTTTGTTGCATCTAGCTTGTCCTCTAGGCATTTTGGAAGGTAGGGGATGTGAAAACGTACGTGCTTCCTTTTACTCCTTGTCTCGGGGCTTTTTCATCAAGTATAGCGGATGGATCCGACTAAAAATGGGTGTCTGTTTTTAACTATATTCGAAAAAGTTCTAAACACATGTTGTATAATAGTAAAGGAAAGTTGTGGTTAGCTAAATTAGAATATGAATATTATTTAATATTGTTTTCGGTCATATATTCTATTTTGAAGTTCGGGACATCGTACTTTTGAAATAAATGTTGTTTTTGCTATTTATAAAATTATAATTATCATAATTTATAGTTTAAAATAATATTAAATAATTATTTTGATATATATGACATAGTAAAGGTTGATAAAGGATATATATGTAATTCCAAAGGTTTAGAAAGATGTAAATGCAATTACAAAAGTTTAGAAACGATATATACGCAATTAATAGTTTAAATTGGATATGTATGCAAATTTTGAGCTTTTGAAAAGATATGTATGCAATTATAAATTTAAGTTGAATATATATATATATATATATATATATATATATATATATATATATATATATGCATATGCAATTTTGAGCTTTTGAAATGATATGTATGCAATTTTTCATTAGATTTTTGTTTTGCATCTTTATGTAAATCGAAAGAATGCAAATAAAAAGAGATTTTTGTTGATAGTTTGTATTGAAAAGATGTCATAACAACACATGATAATATTTAATAGTAACTTTATTTGATATGGGAAGAACAAAAAACTACTACAGTAGTTTTAAAATAACGAACTTCATGTTCTTCACGTTAGGTTGTTACATCGTAACTCATTTGATTCTTCATTACAACAACTAATTAATGCAACCATTTTCATGACATGTGTACGTGACTAAATGCATTAATAAACTCAGAAGATACAAACCTAACATCATTTTCAATTAACACTTTAATAATTGCTTACAATATTTCAAACCATCACGAGATGAAAATGTTGCAAATGACATACACCTCTATATATGATAATGCATTAATTTTGAAGTAAACTGCAAAAAAGGTTTTTAAATTTTGCGCAAATTACGAAAGATGTTCTCGAAAAAAAACTGCAAATATTGTTCCTAAACTTTTAATTTTCTGCAAGTTATGTCATTGTGTCACGCCCCCAAATACATGATTTGCAACGGAATGAAATACATGGGGCGCGATTGCCATAGCATCATAGTTACAGTTATATTGAACGACCTAAAGTGTCGTTTTAAAAGTACATCGTTTCATTAATTAAAAACATTCAGAGTTACAAAAGATAGGTCCCAAAAGATAATACAAGTTTGCGGAAATAAGTTTGTTACAAGCCAAACGATGTTTAAAAGTGCATAATTAAACAAGTGAGGCGCGTCGACACCGCGACTCTATGATAAGCCCACATGCATGTCATGAAGTGAACGCCTTAATTACCTGAAAATACATTGCTAAATCGGTCAATAATAATGTTGGTGAGATCCATAG
This sequence comes from Artemisia argyi, assembly GCA_030686995.1. Lineage (NCBI taxonomy): Eukaryota > Viridiplantae > Streptophyta > Magnoliopsida > Asterales > Asteraceae > Artemisia > Artemisia argyi. Next base: position 56,647 of record CM060700.1, on the reverse strand, counting down.
GTTTATGTAAATGATCTGTACGACTACCACAAGTATAAGATATATATGACAATGTCGCCATATACTGAAAAATAATACAATTGATATAAGCTCATGACCCCGAAGTTAGACTGATTATGAATGTCCCAACAGAGTGTTTTGCCAGACACTCTAATATGATAAAAATGAAATGCGTCTGTATGACTAGTTGGCACTACCAACCCAGACGGAGGCGTAACCCTCAATAGATCTATTCATTCACTCTCGCTTACTGTTAATTAAGCGGTTCATGATAAACAGAGGAGTTTAACATGGCAATGTGGTAACTTAAGCAATGTAAATAAATTTGATATACTTGGGCTCGCATGGAAATGATGTGCAATGTATTCTCCCCGTAGGTTTGAAATAAAATAATAAATTAAAAAACGGGGTTATGAAAACTTACCTTAACAAAAGTAGTTAACGAACTTGAGAACGAAAATGACCAAAGTACAACCTAAGAACCTAATGAACGCGCCTCTACGATCTTAGCTTCAATACCAATATTTAAGCCTTCCTTAAATTTTTACGAGAGCACCATGAGCTCTAAACATGAATGGTTTAGTGTTGATTTCCTTCTTTTGCATATTACAAACTATTCTCTTTTATATAACAATTACGTTGGATAATTTGGCTAATACCTATCACTGTGAATAATTGAAAAATATATATGCAAAGCACTCTTTTATACTCGTTAATTTACTTAGCCTCCAAACAACTTAGTCACCAAGTAAAATATCTATAGTAGAATAAGACACGTATAATATTAAGTTTGCCAGGTTTGTTTAGGTGTCTTCATCTAAATAATGCTTATTCATTAGTGTTAAATATACGTATATATATTAATGTGTAAATGTCTAGTATCGAACCCGAGACCTCGGGATTGCACACATAACAAATGAGTGTTAAGAAAAAATAATAAATGTTTTATTATATTTATTATTAGACACGAGAATATTAACGACCGTTAGTACTTAACAGAAAAGGGACTAACGACCGTTAGACGAAAGAGATTAAAAGGGTGTCTATGTAATTTGGCAACCAAGGAAGGGTCTAGAACCCCCCTCCTTGGGTTGGGTCGGCCGAACACACACAAAGGGGCACCCATTGCCCTAGCTTGTTCCCAAAGCAACTTAAACACTATAAATACAAATCTTAGGGTCATTGTTTCTCATCTTTTGTGCACACAATTATCCCTAAGATTTTCTCTCTTTCTCTTCTCTTTGAAAACCGATCGAACACCCCTATATTATTAGGGATTCGATTTTTGCTTTGTCAAAAATTAATTCTTGTGTAGTTACTTGCATAACCTTAACACGGTTTAATTTATGTGTACAAGAACGAGGTAACAACTCATTATAGTTGTTATCAAGGAATCGATCAATAAAACGGTAAGGGATTGATCATTGATTCATAAACCCTATTTAGGGTTCTTCTTATTGTTCAAGATTTGCTTATTTGATTCTTGTTTGTGCTAGAATCACCAAGGTACGTTCCGGTTTATGTTTTAGTTATATTTACATGTTATGATCCTTGCTTCCGCATATTATGTGTTACTTTGATTGTCATATTCTAACAATTAGTCTAAAAAAAATAGAGTGCCACGCTTAAAATGAGTAGCTAAACTGATGTGTCCAATTCATAAAATAGTTAGTAATCCTATAACTCATATAATCTTTATTTACATTATTCTTGTATGCAACAAGACATAACTTACAATGACATCCAACGCTTGAATATGTATACAATATGCATAACGACCAATATTTTGTTCATTATTTCTTTCTGGTAGTACACGAAATATAGTCGAAAGATGGCTAAATTAAATGACTTGACTCCCTTTTATATCTCCAAAATTTACTTAGGCTAAAAGAAATATAGATACACATCTCATGCTAACTAGAGTTCCACTCCTATGTAATTTAGACCTCCTTGTTGACACTTAACTAGCGTAATACAAATGAGTTATTTATAAGTTTATCATTAGTCACATATCTGGTCTATAGAATGTTTAGGCAGCTTTGTAGATTTACTCACAAAAAAAAATGATGGCATAAATAATAAATATTAAAGGCTTAAAGACTAGTAACTAAACTAGATTTGTCTAAATGATCACATAAATAATAAATGGGACGGAAGGAGTATTAGATTGATAATAATCACATGATTTTATTATCATGTATTTAATAAGCGGATATTAATGAGAAAAAAAAATATGTGTAAATGAAAAAAGATGGACTTCAGATATATAAGGGCCCCTTTGGTTTCTAAGGGGTTTAGGATTTGGATTTGGATTAAGATTATGATTTGGATTTAGAGATGATGTAAGAGAGAGAAAAAGTAATATGTAATTATTTATTTTAAGAGTTAGTTAATAAAAATATATAAAAAAAGCATGATGTTATAATTTTTTATTAATTCATTTAAGTATTGCTGTGAGAGAGAAATTGGTGTGGGCTCTATTTTTGGTTTAGAATTGCCGAAAGACATGGAATGATATTTTGAGACCATGGCCACATTCATTCCTTACAATTTTGAACCAAACAATTATTTCTAGGATTGCAAGGATTCATGGAATCCAAAAGTGTTCAACCAAACTGGCCCTAAGTATAGTTATTTGTTATTTTCTTTATTTTGAGTGTTGTAGTCAAAAGATGTCCACCTATTTGTTACTAGATTACAAAGATAATAAAAGGGATAATTCCATTGGTGAGACTGATTTGGTAAATAAAGGAAGTAAGATACAGGGCCATGAAGCAATTGTACTTCTTAATGCAGCACAAATAATACCTCCTCACATGAAAGTGACAAAGGAGGTTAGGTACAAAATTGAAGGGTTGTTTGTGTGTCACAATCACAAACAAACAGTTGGAGGATCCTTGTCATCGGAGATAATGTCATGCCACCACTGGAGTCTTACTTTTTTCTTCACATACTGAATGTGATTAACTATAAGACTAGCATGTTCTTAGAGAGAAAGAGCTACATTTTGAAGTTTGATAATCAAATCGTTTATGAAGCAAGTTAAAATGGATGCGGAATGTTATGCATTGAGTATTAGACGCTACACCAAAGTATTTCAAAATAGATAAATGCTGCTGACAAGTTTGTAATGACATGTATAAGTGGTTAACTTTGACTTGTCTCTGTTGATTACTTGATTTCACTTAATAACTTCAGTTTTTAGGCTAGTTTTTGTTAGACTAGTAACTGGTATCTCTTTGTCTGCCAAAAAATGTAAACGTCAAATGTTCTGGTGAGTTAGCATCATCAGTATCAACCAAGGATGCAGTTAGACATGTTGTTGCAGGGCTTGCTGCTTCATTGGTACTTATGTCCCCATCAAAACAGGTTGGTTGTTGATTCCTTGAAAACTTGAAGCTTTTAGGTTAGCTTACATATCTACTATCTGTGATTGTTGAAGAATAATACTTCATTGTGAAAACTGCAACATACTGGACCGAGTCACCAAAATTCACGTAGTAGTTAAATCCAATGGATATCAGTGACCTTTGGCTCAACTAGTAATAACAAAGTCTCTTGAACCAGTGGTTTCAAGTTAGATATTAGTCATTATTAGAGAATGTGTGTCTTGAACGTTTCAAGTAGATGTAGCAATTATAACCCCTTCATATGAAAAAAATACATTTTTGGGTCACATTTTATTGATAACAGGTCAATGGGTAGGATAGTCACAAAAACTACTAGTAGCTATTTTAGGAAATGAGTCATACGGGTTGAACATGTCAAACGGGCCGAAATTTGCCTAAATTGTGTTAATTTCTTACAAGTACAAACCATAGTATCCCAAAACACAGATCGCTCCGGTACGGGGTAGCGATTCGGGATAGCGGATCGATTTGGTTTTAAATTTTTGGAAAAGTTTCTTAAGGTGTGAATAATCAAAACTTCCTAAGATATCTAACGACTTTCCACTAGCAAAACACGGTTTTAAAGACTTATGTACTAGTGAGCGCGATATAGTTTAAGTAGTGGATGGGAACGCTACCATAACGTTTTTGGGAACGCTACTGTACCAAATTTGGTACAATTCATTTGGGATCGCGGGTGCTTTAGCGTTTCCTGTGACTATGTTCAAACTTACTAAACTATATAGTCTGAATATTACTACAGTGTTGATTGGTCAACCTAATGCGACCCATTCTGATAAAGTTACTTGTCCGACAGTCCGACCATAACGAATGTTGACTTATTACCCAACCCGCAAGTTTTACCACCTTTAGTCTCAAAAAAAGAAAAGGCATGGTTGACTATTAATTAAATGTTGCTAGTATTCTTCAACAAATGACACATTAAGGGACTTATGTGATCCAAATTCCAAAACGAGTTCCTTGTATGATAACAATAGCAAGTAACTATAGATACGAATGTACCTTAAGTCTTTTAAGTCTCCGAAACGAATGATCTAGTAAGAGCTTAACGAAAATCAAAGGCATAAATCAAAGTAAAGCAGAAGCAAGAAAACCAACGTATGATCATATATCTACCCAATCCTCACCGGTCATACTAAAGCTCTTAAGGGGAGAAACTTAAGGCAAAACCTTCCAAAGTTATTCCTAAAGCTTCTAAGGTGCAAACCTAAGGGTCCAAAACTTCACAGGCCATAACTTAGGTACTACAAGTCGCAGCCTGGGCTCTGATACCATAATTGTAACACCCCAACCCGACAAGGGTCAAAATGTCACATTATGGTGCCAAATCAGAACATACAAACGCAAGCGGAAGACTTATAAACATAAAAGTTACAAAGGAAATACTAAGGAAATAAGGAAATACTAATTCTATACAACGGGAAAACCAAAACCCACATACAAAATCAAACTAAGTCTAAATGAAGCCAAAGCCAACTAATCCAAATGCAAAGGGTATCTATCGTCAGGGTAGTCCACTAAGAGCTCCTATGCACTCTTCACTCAATCCCAGCTTCCAACCTAAAACCTGCCGCAGGAAAAGAAATGCGGCTGAGCTTAAAAAACCCGGTGAGCAGATATATAACAAAACGGATAAACGGAACGTATATAAGTATAAGGAAAGAAATAATAAGCTTCTGCTGAAGTGAATGTCATCTGTCAAATGCATAAGAGATCAACGATCAACTGAACCAATATCATAAGTCAAAGGGAAATGAAGCATCATAGATATATAAGCATAATCATAAGAGGAATAAGAGCACGTATCAACAAAGGCGCGTCTAACGAGATACTCGAATAGACATATGAAACATAAGAAAGCCACGAGCCGACCTAACGAGATACTCGAATAGGTCTCAAATCACATAATCACATATCCGTCAATTCATAAGTTGTACAAGGAGCTGCAGACTCCATTGTACTAGACGTGAAAGGGGTACAAGGCACGTACAGCCAGTCACCAAACCAAATCGTATCATATCATCATATCGAATGGGGAACATAGCAATGGCATAACTGAAGGGAATCTTAACAGTGTCAAGGATCGAAAGAAAGTCATGAGAAGTCCCTACTGAAAAGGGATAGAATATCTGTACCTTATGCAACGCAAATACCGAACCACAGAAAGCAAACGGAAATGGAAACTACTCCCCCCTCGATGGATCTACACGAATTAATAACCAAATATTACTTATACGCTCGTTTTAAATCAGATTACTCCTTTTAGGTTTCTTTCCATTTTTAGAAAATTCCAAATATAGTAACTTTTTCCAAATTAAGATTACAAATGACAAATAAATAAATTTAAAGGTTTAAAATGACCAATATAGTAGTTTAGGGTTAAAAGTGTAATTTATCAAAGTTAAGGTTTATATATGTCAATTGTGTAAGCTTAGGGTTTATATTATAGATTAATATAATAATGACCGATTATGGATTCCGTCGTTTCACAAATTATATAAACATATTCTCAACATCCTTTAGACCGTGTCAATGTAATACCATAAGTTGACATGCATGCATTCTATTTTAGACTCACCCACGACATACATTATTCGTTAAAACACACATGAAAATCACGTTCAAGCCAAACTCAATTCTCCATATGTACGCTCCATATTTAAAATAACCATTTCCTTATTTAGCGTCTAATATGTTATACGACTCATCACGTTTAAACACCCAACTCTCATTTCAAATCCTCCAATTACATATACACATGACACAAAATATATATCATGCTATCCAATCTTTAACTACTTGAACCACCAATATAAGTATTTCCCATGCAAAATATATAAAGTAAAACACCCTTAACGAGACTCACATAAACCTAGGTCTATCTCCTTTTTGTATACACCTTTTATGACTACTCTAACTCACACCCATGAACACCTTCGTACACACACATGCATATATACACTTATGTATTTAAAGAGCCCAACACAGATTTTATAATTTCACATAAATACACACGTTTCACTCTTATTTTGTAATTCTCACGACACACACAACATCACCATGCATGCAATATGAGACCAAAACAATTCCTATACTAGACCCTATACATAACTGCTCATACACACACTTCTTAAGGTTTAGATCACAATTTAGCATTCATATTTCAGCCCTTATAAACTCACCCTTCGAATCACACATAAACACATGCACGAATAGAATTATTGAACCCAAACTTTATTGAGAACAAACATGCACACCTCACCATCGTTCTTTATGCTTATAACCAGATTTTACCACATATACTCGCGATCGAAACGAATGTTTAATAGCCATGTAAAAAGACATATAATATATACTCGAAACAGAAAGATCCATTGCCCATGTTTTAAACGTTTCTTTATCTTTTTAATTTTTATGTCACGTATAGATTTCATGGAATGTATTTTATTTGTATCTTGTCACTTTATGTGACGTTTTACTCAGGTATGTGTCGACTGAAACAGAAAACGAGAAAGGAAAGTGATACCTTGAGTCGGATATATAGAACGAAACGAGGAATACTAGAGCCAAAACTCACACCTTTCGTACCAAGCCCAAGTCCTTATTCGAATCAACACCACACGAGCCAACTGCTGTCACACCAACGATTACCAAAGCTTGAATACCACAGCCAAAACCACCTTATTACCACCGTGCGTACCTCTTTATTTCTTGGAGAGAAATATAGAGTTGCCGTCACCTTTGTTTATAGGGTTTGTGTGAGAGGTGAAATGTGAATTTTTGTTGTTTACTGTTGATGCATAATCTGGCGCGGGTCGATTCAATGACTCTCCTTGGGCCGTTAGTCGTCTTCTCGAGCCCTGTTAGACCTGTTCAACAAAGAGAACCCGTTAGGAGTGGACCCGAGGCCGTAGCCCCGGGATCCACCTCCGACGGTCAAGTTAGTCATGGTGCGATATAGCGTATGAGAGTTAGGTTTAGGGTAACCTGTTATGTTCTGTTGTGAATGGAATCCCAGCCCTATATTTATAGGACATGGATTAGGGTTTAGGCGTAGAGTGGGCCGCTGTCTGTCGGGCCTGGCCCATTCCTGGGCGCGGGCCAGACTATACGTCCACAAGCCCCCCAAGTTTAGTATGACATAGTGCGTGGCTATGTTATGCTAAACTTAAGTTCTGTTCATGGCCGCGTATGCCCAATCAACCATGACGACATGGCCCATGTGTGCGCAACTTGTGTGCACATGGGAGGGACCATACTGTGCAACCCATATGCGACAGTGCGCACTGGGATTGCGATTGTGATTGTCTCACAATTGTGAAGGTGGATAGGTGGATCCCTATGCTGCATCCTGGGTAAGGGCGTACCTTTTGTACCAGTAGCGATGCAACATGGTACGACAGAAGACGTGCTTCTGTGGCAGAGGTGCGCGCTGTGCGCGACAAGGATGCGCGTTGTTCGCGACAGAGGTGCGCGCTGTGCGCGTTGTGCGTGAACATTACATTCGTCTTTACAACCGACAGAGGACGTCTCCCCTGCGGCAATAGGGTGCGAATATTTAAATCCGTCTTTGTACCGGGCTTGCAATACCTCTTACGTACGATCTGCTTCCAAATATACCTGCGTGATGCGTACTCACACAGTGCGTATCCTGGTAGCCCCCCAAGTTTGATGATGCTACTCGTGTAGGAGCATTAAACTTAGTTATTCAAATCCTGAAAAAACACTTAATGAAAATATTAGAAGTATATGTCGCGAATCGCAACATATAAAACTTAATAAAGTAAAAAATTAGCACGTAGCAATATATAGCACATAGCATATATAATAAGTAGTAGTGCAAATTACACCTATCGTGAGGTTTTACAAACTATATAAAAGAAGTAGCGCGTAGCTAATATGCGAACGCAATGCGCTCATGGCGATTGATTGATTTTTTTTCTTTTTTATTATAATAAAAACAATGGCGCGGATGGATGTACCATGACCGCGACTAATAGTTTCTGTTGCACGCACAGACGCAGATAGATTTATCGTGACCGCATAGACTCTAACGTTTTGTGGATGATCGCAGAGGACCACGGCTTTCGTCCAGTGCGCTCATGGCGATTGACTAGCATCGTGGTGCCTGTACGTGACAGTGCGCTCATGGCGCCAATCTGCGAAGATGTCCGATCGTGCGGACTTAGTGCGGCTATAGGTAAAATCGTGTTTACCATAGATAAAAGATTTACATAAAATCTTATGAATATTGAAAAGATAACATAACGCGTGAATACTGCATCGGCTGGGTTTTAAAGTGCAACCCAAAAAATATAAAGTTTTAAAGTTACCGGCTTTTGAATTCGATGATTACTTTCCGGTGATGTGAGAACACGAAACTTGTCGTAGTCATGTCCCATGGATGGCGCCAACTTGTTGATGCATAATCTGGCGCGGGTCGATTCAACGACTCTCCTTGGGCCGTTAGTCGTCTTCTCGAGCCTTGTTAGACCTGTTCAACAAAGAGAACCCGTTAGGAGTGGACCCGAGGTCGTAGCCCCGGGATCCACCTCCGACGGTCAAGTTAGTCATGGTGCGATATAGCGTATGAGAGTTAGGTTTAGGGTAACCTGTTATGTTCTGTTGTGAATGGAATCCCAGCCCTATATTTATAGGACATGGATTAGGGTTTAGGCGTAGAGTGGGCCGCTGTCTGTCGGGCCTGGCCCATTCCTGAGCGCGGGCCAGACTATACGTCCACATTTACTATGAGAAACGGATGGAAATATAGTGGGGAAAAGTACCGAGTATAAAGGGGATAAGGAAGACCAACATCTCTTTCAAATTTTTAGAATATATCTAGACCCTTCAATTGGCAAATATTGTGTACACACCTTTTTTATATATTCGGTGTATAGGGACATGTGTGTCTATGTTATACATGTAGTAGGTTATATATATATCTTAGTGATTGTAGGTTTTTTTTTTTTTTAAAGTTTAAATGTTTAGTAAACTTTAGGTTATAGTGCAAATACTTGTAGCCTTCAAATTCACGAAATTCATATGCTTAGATTAAATTCACAAAACTAAGAAAGTTCAAATTATATGGGAAATTTAGGAAAGACGGATTTTCGGGTTTTACAGTAAGATACTCCGGAAGATGGTATGAAGTTGCTTCACTTAAACGTGGATTGGCTGGACAAGGTCAGGAAGATTGCCACTGCACCCAGGTAGATTCAGAGGGCAATTTCGAAGATTAAAGATTTGATGGTTATATAAGTCTGCAAGATTATAATTTGCAGGGAGTATATACAATTGATGCCGTGTAAAACCCTAAAATTCGAAAACCTAAATTCCTTATATTTCCGAAATTTCACCTAAACTTTATAATATTATTATTAGAACCTTAAAATTTAGATTATACCTTTAATTAAATACTCGTATAAACTATAATAATATAGATAAGAGCTAAACTACTTAAATATGTACAAAATTTAATGGGTCCTATGATCACACGTTTGAAAAGATTAGTAACTACCGAAATTAAATGGGTTATAACATTTGATTGCTATTAAAAACAATTTAAAGGATATCAAAACTTACCATAACAAGGCACGCTCCTCCCCTAGGTATGCGTTTATAACATTTCACTTTGACTCCAATCATCCCAAATCAAAGGTACGTATACCAAATAACAATATACCTACACGTTTCCTCTCTCAAAATTCATCACCATATTCGATTGTTGCTGCTTTGTTTTGATCGAACTAAGAAGGAAGGTTGCTGCGGGAATTATTGTTGTGGGTTTTGATCGTGATTAGGGTTGATCGTGGGTTTAATATTGTTCTTGTTTCTGTTTTTTCTTCCATTCAATTCGACAAAGGTATCACCAAAACACCACTTATGTTCTTTCTTTTTCGACACACAGATATAAACCAACAATCTGTTTATATGATCACAACTAATCTTTATATTGTCGAATTGTAATTATTAGTCACATAAAATCATACGAGATTGCACATAAAATGATGATTTTGAAACCTATGTAATCGATGTATATGTCCTGGTTCGACGTGTATGTTTCGATCTATATTTCGTTCGATCTAAAACATGTGTCGTTATAATCATATTCGAGCTACACATATAAGATTGCATGCATGCTTATTTTCTCATAAGAATCATATTAAGAAGTCACTTTGATATATCTATAGAATGGCTGAATAGAAGCATAATTATATACGCATGATATAATGGGAATTGGCTCATGGAATCACAAACATATTATGATATTTAGCTAAAGATTGGCTGTAATGAAACACGTATACATGCGCATGGTAATATTTATGTCGACATTAATGAGACTTTAATAAAAACCCTAGACCTAATCATTAATGATTTGTAACCTAAATGACTTTAATGATATCGTTAAAACCTAAGTTGACTAATGTGGAAACTTACTTAAAATATTGTTAAACCTAATTCGTGTAGATTCGTTGAAGAAAACGTAACGTCCATTGATTCGTTTGTTTCTGTTCATTTGCATTAAGGTACGGATATTCTACCCTTTCTCAGTAAGGGTTCTGATTTTATGTAATATTGTTATTGTTTGTTTCGTATCGGTACAGATATTCTACCTTTTATCAGTAAAGGTTTCTCATGATTTGTATTCATTGACTGTGATTCGTTTACTTCGATATGAACCTTTGATATGAACCCTTGATCTGAACCATTGATATGATCCTTTTATTATGATCCATTTGATATGATCCTTTGTTATGACCCTTTGTTTCGACCCATTTGATTTGACCCATTGCTCAAAGTACTATCCCTAGCCATGGAGGTAACATGGCCATGTCATTGAGGCACCAATGGCGTGACACTTTCTGTGGAGGTGTGATTGATCCACGGCGTTCCCTTCTGTTATAATGATTATGGTGCATATGGCCATTCTGTATATGTATGTATAGTCTCGTACTTGCATATGTATTCTGTTTTGCAGGGTGCGTATGGATGCATCCTAGGCTAAATGAATGAATGGATATTGATTGACTTAGTGATTGGTGTGTGTGCCATGCACTCCATTTCACTTCTGGTACGTTGGAGCTAGCTACTCCATGTACAATAAAGGAATTGACGGTATAATGAATGGTTAAATGAAATGATTGATTGTTTGTTTTGGTACTTGAGCAACTTCCGTTACTATCCCTTTTACCATTTCTGGACTATCCTTTGATCTCCATGTTCATATGACCCTTCATATTATTAATGACATTGTATCTCAGCAGGTCCTCATTGGATTGTTTGTTTATTCGTTTATGTTCAGTTACCTTTCATTTGTTTATATCTGTTCACTGAGCGTTAGCTCAGCCGCATTTTCTTTTCCCTGCGGCAGGTATCAAGTTGGAGGCTGGGATTGAGTGATGAGAGTAGGAGCTTTTAGTGGACCAACCCTATCTTAGTATTCTTGGATTTTATTTCAGATTTATGTTTGACTATTTCATTACTTTTAGAAGTTGATTTTGATTATATTTGTTTCATTAGTCCTTTTAGTCTCAAGATTTGTAATTTATTGAGCTAAGTCTTCCGCTTGCGCTTTATGTTCTGAAATGACACCATAATGTTACACTTTAGACCCTTGTCGGGTTTGGGGTGTTACAATTATGGTATCAGAGCTTAGGTTTCGACCTGTAGAGCTTAGGCTATGACCTGTGAGGATTGGGTAGACATTAGGCTTCCTTCAGCTTTGACGCTTTCTTCTGCTTTGACTGTCATCTTCACATTTTGATCTTCATCTTTGATTTTTGTCTTCACTGATTTGTTTATTCGTAGTGGGCATTCTTATCATGTTTCTGAGTCTAGGAGTGCGGTTCAATGGAGCATAAGATTGGTGACTGTCCTAAAAAGAAGTGGGTTGGAGGTTCGCGAATTCCTCGGTTCATTTTTTTTTTTTTTTTTTTATGCTTTTCATTTTATGTCTTGATACATTTCTCTATTTTCTGTTATATTTTTGGAATGTCTGATTTGAACCTGCTAATAAATCGAAGTCGGAATTTAGTCCTTATCATCATATCTGCCTATATTCCTAATGATGATCTGTTATCTGTTATATATGTTCCGCATCTGTTGGATTCACTCTGAAATGTACAGTTATTATTGAAGAATCTGAAATGTTCTAAACCTTCTGAATCGAGTCATGAAAACAAACCATTCGTTCGTTTGAATCGTTTTCAATTCCTTTCGTGATCTGGTATGTTTCTATCTAGTTCTTTTCAATTTCGCGGACGAAATTTTATTTTTAGATGGGAAGAGTTGTAAAACCCTAAAATTCGAAAACCTAAATTCCTTATATTTCCGAAATTTCACCTAAACTTTATAATATTATTATAAGAACCTTAAAATTTAGATTATACCTTTAATTAAATACTCGTATAAACTATAATAATATAGATAAGAGCTAAACTACTTAAATATGTACAAAATTTAATGGGTCCTATGATCACACGTTTGAAAAGATTAGTAACTACCGAAATTAAAGGACCATAAAATTTGGCCAAGACTTTTACCTCATAACTGATTTATTTGATTGCTATTAAAAACAATTTAAAGGATATCAAAACTTACCATAACAAGGCACGCTCCTCCCCTAGGTATGCGGTTATAACATTTCACTTTGACTCCAATCATCCCAAATCAAAGGTACGTATACCAAATAACAATATACCTACACGTTTCCTCTCTCAAAATTCATCACCATATTCGATTGTTGCTGCTTTGTTTTGATCGAACTAAGAAGGAAGGTTGCTGCGGGAATTATTGTTGTGGGTTTTGATCGTGATTAGGGTTGATCGTGGGTTTAATATTGTTCTTGTTTCTGTTTTTTCTTCCATTCAATTCGACAAAGGTATCACCAAAACACCACTTATGTTCTTTCTTTTTCGACACACAGATATAAACCAACAATCTGTTTATATGATCACAACTAATCTTTATATTGTCGAATTGTAATTATTAGTCACATAAAATCATACGAGATTGCACATAAAATGATGATTTTGAAACCTATGTAATCGATGTATATGTCCTGGTTCGACGTGTATGTTTCGATCTATATTTCGTTCGATCTAAAACATGTGTCGTTATAATCATATTCGAGCTACACATATAAGATTGCATGCATGCTTATTTTCTCATAAGAATCATATTAAGAAGTCACTTTGATATATCTATAGAATGGCTGAATAGAAGCATAATTATATACGCATGATATAATGGGAATTGGCTCATGGAATCACAAACATATTATGATATTTAGCTAAAGATTGGCTGTAATGAAACACGTATACATGCGCATGGTAATATTTATGTCGACATTAATGAGACTTTAATAAAAACCCTAGACCTAATCATTAATGATTTGTAACCTAAATGACTTTAAAGATATCGTTAAAACCTAAGTTGACTAATGTGGAAACTTACTTAAAATATTGTTAAACCTAATTCGTGTAAATTCGTTGAAGAAAACGTAACGTCCATTGATTCGTTTGTTTCTGTTCATTTGCATTAAGGTACGGATATTCTACCCTTTCTCAGTAAGGGTTCTGATTTTATGTAATATTGTTATTGTTTGTTTCGTATCGGTACAGATATTCTACCTTTTATCAGTAAAGGTTTCTCATGATTTGTATTCATTGACTGTGATTCGTTTACTTCGATATGAACCTTTGATATGAACCCTTGATCTGAACCATTGATATGATCCATTTATTATGATCCTTTGTTATGACCCTTTGTTTCGACCCATTTGATTTGACCCATTGCTCAAAGTACTATCCCTAGCCATGGAGGTAACATGGCCATGTCATTGAGGCACCAATGGCGTGACACTTTCTGTGGAGGTGTGATTGATCCACGGCGTTCCCTTCTGTTATAATGATTATGGTGCATATGGCCATTCTGTATATGTATGTATAGTCTCGTACTTGCATATGTATTCTGTTTTGCATGGAGCGTATGGATGCATCCTAGGCTAAATGAATGAATGGATATTGATTGACTTAGTGATTGGTGTGTGTGCCATGCACTCCATTTCACTTCTGGTACGTTGGAGCTAGCTACTCCATGTACAATAAAGGAATTGACGGTATAATGAATGGTTAAATGAAATGATTGATTGTTTGTTTTGGTACTTGAGCAACTTCCGTTACTATCCCTTTTACCATTTCTGGACTATCCTTTGATCTCCATGTTCATATGACCCTTCATATTATTAATGACATTGTATCTCAGCAGGTCCTCATTGGATTGTTTGTTTATTCGTTTATGTTCAGTTACCTTTCATTTGTTTATATCTGTTCACTGAGCGTTAGCTCAGCCGCATTTTCTTTTCCCTGCGGCAGGTATCAAGTTGGAGGCTGGGATTGAGTGATGAGAGTAGGAGCTTTTAGTGGACCAACCCTATCTTAGTATTCTTGGATTTTATTTCAGATTTATGTTTGACTATTTCATTACTTTTAGAAGTTGATTTTGATTATATTTGTTTCATTAGTCCTTTTAGTCTCAAGATTTGTAATTTATTGAGCTAAGTCTTCCGCTTGCGCTTTATGTTCTGAAATGACACCATAATGTTACACTTTAGACCCTTGTCGGGTTTGGGGTGTTACAATTATGGTATCAGAGCTTAGGTTTCGACCTGTAGAGCTTAGGCTATGACCTGTGAGGATTGGGTAGACATTAGGCTTCCTTCAGCTTTGACGCTTTCTTCTGCTTTGACTGTCATCTTCACATTTTGATCTTCATCTTTGATTTTTGTCTTCACTGATTTGTTTATTCGTAGTGGGCATTCTTATCATGTTTCTGAGTCTAGGAGTGCGGTTCAATGGAGCATAAGATTGGTGACTGTCCTAAAAAGAAGTGGGTTGGAGGTTCGCGAATTCCTCGGTTCATTTTTTTTTTTTTTTTTTTTTATGCTTTTCATTTTATGTCTTGATACATTTCTCTATTTTCTGTTATATTTTTGGAATGTCTGATTTGAACCTGCTAATAAATCGAAGTCGGAATTTAGTCCTTATCATCATATCTGCCTATATTCCTAATGATGATCTGTTATCTGTTATATATGTTCCGCATCTGTTGGATTCACTCTGAAATGTACAGTTATTATTGAAGAATCTGAAATGTTCTAAACCTTCTGAATCGAGTCATGAAAACAAACCATTCGTTCGTTTGAATCGTTTTCAATTCCTTTCGTGATCCGGTATGTTTCTATCTGGTTCTTTTCAATTTCGCGGACGAAATTTTATTTTTAGATGGGAAGAGTTGTAAAACCCTAAAATTCGAAAACCTAAATTCCTTATATTTCCGAAATTTCACCTAAACTTTATAATATTATTATAAGAACCTTAAAATTTAGATTATACCTTTAATTAAATACTCGTATAAACTATAATAATATAGATAAGAGCTAAACTACTTAAATATGTACAAAATTTAATGGGTCCTATGATCACACGTTTGAAAAGATTAGTAACTACCGAAATTAAAGGACCATAAAATTTGGCCAAGACTTTTACCTCATAACTGATTTATTTGATTGCTATTAAAAACAATTTAAAGGATATCAAAACTTACCATAACAAGGCACGCTCCTCCCCTAGGTATGCGGTTATAACATTTCACTTTGACTCCAATCATCCCAAATCAAAGGTACGTATACCAAATAACAATATACCTACACGTTTCCTCTCTCAAAATTCATCACCATATTCGATTGTTGCTGCTTTGTTTTGATCGAACTAAGAAGGAAGGTTGCTGCGGGAATTATTGTTGTGGGTTTTGATCGTGATTAGGGTTGATCGTGGGTTTAATATTGTTCTTGTTTCTGTTTTTTCTTCCATTCAATTCGACAAAGGTATCACCAAAACACCACTTATGTTCTTTCTTTTTCGACACACAGATATAAACCAACAATCTGTTTATATGATCACAACTAATCTTTATATTGTCGAATTGTAATTATTAGTCACATAAAATCATACGAGATTGCACATAAAATGATGATTTTGAAACCTATGTAATCGATGTATATGTCCTGGTTCGACGTGTATGTTTCGATCTATATTTCGTTCGATCTAAAACATGTGTCGTTATAATCATATTCGAGCTACACATATAAGATTGCATGCATGCTTATTTTCTCATAAGAATCATATTAAGAAGTCACTTTGATATATCTATAGAATGGCTGAATAGAAGCATAATTATATACGCATGATATAATGGGAATTGGCTCATGGAATCACAAACATATTATGATATTTAGCTAAAGATTGGCTGTAATGAAACACGTATACATGCGCATGGTAATATTTATGTCGACATTAATGAGACTTTAATAAAAACCCTAGACCTAATCATTAATGATTTGTAACCTAAATGACTTTAAAGATATCGTTAAAACCTAAGTTGACTAATGTGGAAACTTACTTAAAATATTGTTAAACCTAATTCGTGTAAATTCGTTGAAGAAAACGTAACGTCCATTGATTCGTTTGTTTCTGTTCATTTGCATTAAGGTACGGATATTCTACCCTTTCTCAGTAAGGGTTCTGATTTTATGTAATATTGTTATTGTTTGTTTCGTATCGGTACAGATATTCTACCTTTTATCAGTAAAGGTTTCTCATGATTTGTATTCATTGACTGTGATTCGTTTACTTCGATATGAACCTTTGATATGAACCCTTGATCTGAACCATTGATATGATCCATTTATTATGATCCATTTGATATGATCCTTTGTTATGACCCTTTGTTTCGACCCATTTGATTTGACCCATTGCTCAAAGTACTATCCCTAGCCATGGAGGTAACATGGCCATGTCATTGAGGCACCAATGGCGTGACACTTTCTGTGGAGGTGTGATTGATCCACGGCGTTCCCTTCTGTTATAATGATTATGGTGCATATGGCCATTCTGTATATGTATGTATAGTCTCGTACTTGCATATGTATTCTGTTTTGCATGGAGCGTATGGATGCATCCTAGGCTAAATGAATGAATGGATATTGATTGACTTAGTGATTGGTGTGTGTGCCATGCACTCCATTTCACTTCTGGTACGTTGGAGCTAGCTACTCCATGTACAATAAAGGAATTGACGGTATAATGAATGGTTAAATGAAATGATTGATTGTTTGTTTTGGTACTTGAGCAACTTCCGTTACTATCCCTTTTACCATTTCTGGACTATCCTTTGATCTCCATGTTCATATGACCCTTCATATTATTAATGACATTGTATCTCAGCAGGTCCTCATTGGATTGTTTGTTTATTCGTTTATGTTCAGTTACCTTTCATTTGTTTATATCTGTTCACTGAGCGTTAGCTCAGCCGCATTTTCTTTTCCCTGCGGCAGGTATCAAGTTGGAGGCTGGGATTGAGTGATGAGAGTAGGAGCTTTTAGTGGACCAACCCTATCTTAGTATTCTTGGATTTTATTTCAGATTTATGTTTGACTATTTCATTACTTTTAGAAGTTGATTTTGATTATATTTGTTTCATTAGTCCTTTTAGTCTCAAGATTTGTAATTTATTGAGCTAAGTCTTCCGCTTGCGCTTTATGTTCTGAAATGACACCATAATGTTACACTTTAGACCCTTGTCGGGTTTGGGGTGTTACAATTATGGTATCAGAGCTTAGGTTTCGACCTGTAGAGCTTAGGCTATGACCTGTGAGGATTGGGTAGACATTAGGCTTCCTTCAGCTTTGACGCTTTCTTCTGCTTTGACTGTCATCTTCACATTTTGATCTTCATCTTTGATTTTTGTCTTCACTGATTTGTTTATTCGTAGTGGGCATTCTTATCATGTTTCTGAGTCTAGGAGTGCGGTTCAATGGAGCATAAGATTGGTGACTGTCCTAAAAAGAAGTGGGTTGGAGGTTCGCGAATTCCTCGGTTCATTTTTTTTTTTTTTTATGCTTTTCATTTTATGTCTTGATACATTTCTCTATTTTCTGTTATATTTTTGGAATGTCTGATTTGAACCTGCTAATAAATCGAAGTCGGAATTTAGTCCTTATCATCATATCTGCCTATATTCCTAATGATGATCTGTTATCTGTTATATATGTTCCGCATCTGTTGGATTCACTCTGAAATGTACAGTTATTATTGAAGAATCTGAAATGTTCTAAACCTTCTGAATCGAGTCATGAAAACAAACCATTCGTTCGTTTGAATCGTTTTCAATTCCTTTCGTGATCTGGTATGTTTCTATCTGGTTCTTTTCAATTTCGCGGACGAAATTTTATTTTTAGATGGGAAGAGTTGTAAAACCCTAAAATTCGAAAACCTAAATTCCTTATATTTCCGAAATTTCACCTAAACTTTATAATATTATTATAAGAACCTTAAAATTTAGATTATACCTTTAATTAAATACTCGTATAAACTATAATAATATAGATAAGAGCTAAACTACTTAAATATGTACAAAATTTAATGGGTCCTATGATCACACGTTTGAAAAGATTAGTAACTACCGAAATTAAAGGACCATAAAATTTGGCCAAGACTTTTACCTCATAACTGATTTATTTGATTGCTATTAAAAACAATTTAAAGGATATCAAAACTTACCATAACAAGGCACGCTCCTCCCCTAGGTATGCGGTTATAACATTTCACTTTGACTCCAATCATCCCAAATCAAAGGTACGTATACCAAATAACAATATACCTACACGTTTCCTCTCTCAAAATTCATCACCATATTCGATTGTTGCTGCTTTGTTTTGATCGAACTAAGAAGGAAGGTTGCTGCGGGAATTATTGTTATGGGTTTTGATCGTGATTAGGGTTGATCGTGGGTTTAATATTGTTCTTGTTTCTGTTTTTTCTTCCATTCAATTCGACAAAGGTATCACCAAAACACCACTTATGTTCTTTCTTTTTCGACACACAGATATAAACCAACAATCTGTTTATATGATCACAACTAATCTTTATATTGTCGAATTGTAATTATTAGTCACATAAAATCATACGAGATTGCACATAAAATGATGATTTTGAAACCTATGTAATCGATGTATATGTCCTGGTTCGACGTGTATGTTTCGATCTATATTTCGTTCGATCTAAAACATGTGTCGTTATAATCATATTCGAGCTACACATATAAGATTGCATGCATGCTTATTTTCTCATAAGAATCATATTAAGAAGTCACTTTGATATATCTATAGAATGGCTGAATAGAAGCATAATTATATACGCATGATATAATGGGAATTGGCTCATGGAATCACAAACATATTATGATATTTAGCTAAAGATTGGCTGTAATGAAACACGTATACATGCGCATGGTAATATTTATGTCGACATTAATGAGACTTTAATAAAAACCCTAGACCTAATCATTAATGATTTGTAACCTAAATGACTTTAAAGATATCGTTAAAACCTAAGTTGACTAATGTGGAAACTTACTTAAAATATTGTTAAACCTAATTCGTGTAGATTCGTTGAAGAAAACGTAACGTCCATTGATTCGTTTGTTTCTGTTCATTTGCATTAAGGTACGGATATTCTACCCTTTCTCAGTAAGGGTTCTGATTTTATGTAATATTGTTATTGTTTGTTTCGTATCGGTACAGATATTCTACCTTTTATCAGTAAAGGTTTCTCATGATTTGTATTCATTGACTGTGATTCGTTTACTTCGATATGAACCTTTGATATGAACCCTTGATCTGAACCATTGATATGATCCATTTATTATCATCCATTTGATATGATCCTTTGTTATGACCCTTTGTTTCGACCCATTTGATTTGACCCATTGCTCAAAGTACTATCCCTAGCCATGGAGGTAACATGGCCATGTCATTGAGGCACCAATGGCGTGACACTTTATGTGGAGGTGTGATTGATCCACGGCGTTCCCTTCTGTTATAATGATTATGGTGCATATGGCCATTCTGTATATGTATGTATAGTCTCGTACTTGCATATGTATTCTGTTTTGCATGGAGCGTATGGATGCATCCTAGGCTAAATGAATGAATGGATATTGATTGACTTAGTGATTGGTGTGTGTGCCATGCACTCCATTTCACTTCTGGTACGTTGGAGCTAGCTACTCCATGTACAATAAAGGAATTGACGGTATAATGAATGGTTAAATGAAATGATTGATTGTTTGTTTTGGTACTTGAGCAACTTCCGTTACTATCCCTTTTACCATTTCTGGACTATCCTTTGATCTCCATGTTCATATGACCCTTCATATTATTAATGACATTGTATCTCAGCAGGTCCTCATTGGATTGTTTGTTTATTCGTTTATGTTCAGTTACCTTTCATTTGTTTATATCTGTTCACTGAGCGTTAGCTCAGCCGCATTTTCTTTTCCCTGCTGCAGGTATCAAGTTGGAGGCTGGGATTGAGTGATGAGAGTAGGAGCTTTTAGTGGACCAACCCTATCTTAGTATTCTTGGATTTTATTTCAGATTTATGTTTGACTATTTCATTACTTTTAGAAGTTGATTTTGATTATATTTGTTTCATTAGTCCTTTTAGTCTCAAGATTTGTAATTTATTGAGCTAAGTCTTCCGCTTGCGCTTTATGTTCTGAAATGACATCATAATGTTACACTTTAGACCCTTGTCGGGTTTGGGGTGTTACATGCCGCAACACCAGTAATCCAAGTGGATACCTTTTGTGTTCATGGAGGGCCTGATGGATATATTACTGGAATACGAGGCAGGGTTCAGTGTCTTTCGGAGGAAGATACAGAGAAAACCGAAACTGACTTAGAAAGAAAAGAGATGATTAAAGAAAAGTGTTATCTTCGGTTTCCTACGTTGCCCTTTATTCCTAAAGAACCTTATGATGTGATTGATACTGATTATGACAATTTCGCCCTTGTTTCTGGAGCAAAAGATAAGAGCTTTATTCAGGTACACCTAATGCAATGAACTTACATGTAGCTTATAATTAAGTAATTAACCATTTATGGATCTTTACAATGATAGAGCCTTTTTTTTTTCTTTTTTTTTTCTTTTTTTTTTTTTTTTTTTTTTTTATGAAACAGGACTCAGCTGCCTAAAATCATACCGTTTGACATCTATGTCTAGCTGTTTTATTTGCTTGTCTATGACATCCATGTTTTAATTTAGATCCTGATAAGCATATGTATAGTTGAAGGTTGGAATCACTTTCCACACAAGACGTGTCTATATATATTGTATCCGTAATTAGTAGAGGCGGTGATTTCAACCCATTTGTATGGGCCAAATCAACAGATTTAGCTAGAAGGGGAATGTGTATCACTGGTTTCCTGAAAGTCGTCCAAAGAATGTTTAAATCAAATATTTAAATTATGATTGCATTTTAATATAACTTTTCATAAACTGGACTGAAAATTGTTTATGGATCAATCCAACCCAGCCTGTTTCAACGTATGCCAAAATATGACCCATTTCAACACGAACTGATTTTGATTCATTTCCCAACCCCGCCCAACATACACATATTGCCTCCTTTAGTAATTAGCCGTCTTTGTTCCTAATTGGCTGATAGATTGTATTAGTATGGTCCTCAAGAGTCAAGATTATTATATTTGGTACTAACTTAGAATATTGGCAATTGGTCAAACACTTTATTATTAGGGATTGCCTTATCGAAACTTGCAAGTTCTATTGGCCACAAAGTTGTCAAAACTTATTTAATTTTAAAGGCTGCAACATATACTTATGTTTATAGACTCATTGGTTTCAGATATACTCAAGGACACCAAATCCAGGGCCAGAATTCATAGAAAAGTACAAGCTTGTGCTGGCAGACTATGGCTATGATCCAACCAAAATAAAGGACACTCCTCAAGACTGTGAGGTGTCGGATAGCCGATTAGCTGCAATGATGTCGATGAATGGAATGCAACAAGCTTTAACGAACCAGTTTCCTGATCTTGAACTCAAGAAATCTGTTCAGTTTGATCCATTGACAAGTGTATTTGATACCTTAAAGAAGCTTGTGCAGCTGTATTTCAAGTAGTTGTGAAGTGTCCCGTTTGGTATTAAAATTATAAAATATGTGGAACTGCCTAATATATGTGTTTCCACATCAGTATATAACCATGTTTTCACAAAGTCACAAGTATTTGGTATTTTCTTGAAGTACTTCTTGGTCTTCTTTCAATCTTATCTTATATATGTAACTGAGTTTATTGTTCATTAGTTTTATTTGATGTAATTTCAACCCGAAAACTTTCTGCTTTTTCATCAACGCTGTTTTCTCATCACTTGTATTGGCTTCGATATCTCATCAATAAAAATTCATTTGTCAATTATTTGGTTTGTAGTGGTCAAATTTTTGTCAAAGATTAATAAAAGGACAAGAGTGTAATTTTCCACTATACCCAGGGTAAAAACAATTAGTCAGCCAAATGATTATAAAACATTGTTAACCAGAAAAGGATTCCTACTATCTCTTCTAGCATGTTGGTGCTTGGTTTTATGAGGAACACTAGTGTGTTTTTCAGTCATTGTATTACCGCTGCTGCTAGTGCTTGCTTCATCTGATTGTAAACTTGATTTAGGAGTTGTACTCGTAGTAGCCTCATTAGGTTCCATTGCTCTTTTTGGAGATTTAAGTGTCAATGGAACTGCCCTTGGTGATGCAACTTTAACAGACTGTAGTTCCCTTGACATTAAGGCATTGATAGTGCCTGTAGTCCCAACTTTAATGGATCCACCACCACCCTTAATGGCTTCCAGTGTTTGAGCCATGATTCTTTTTGGCTTTCCGGATTAAATACTAGCTTCCCTGAAAGTTCTTGAATCACAAAATAAAATTTTCTTAATTCTGAGCTCTACCAGACTACATATAAATGAAAGAAAGTAATGAAGCACAGAAAGTGTGAAAATAAGAGTTTTTTTTCAGAGAGAGATGTACAACTTGGTCTTTACAAATCAAGTAAAAGCCCAGAGGAGTGGCCTTTTATGTATCAAGTAAGCGAGATCCACTATCACATAATTAACCCTTCTCATGCCATATATAAACGGCTGACCGCAAAATAAATGTATGCATAAAGTTGTATGACTGGAAAAGGTTGTAGAGGATGGGCCACAAGATTGCCCAAAATAGCGAAACAAGAATACTCCAATTCAAAATAGTACATTCGAAATGAATTCCGCTATAAATTGTTTTTATGATTAAGGAAAGTTGTCCTCCAAATGGTCTTTACAGTTTTCAAAAGATTCAAACTTGTTTTTTTTCAATTTCAATTCCCGCTAAAGATTATTAAGGCTTCTTTATCTCCAAACTGGTTATATCCCATATTTTTTTACTCGTTTAATATAGTTAATAACTATTCAGAACACTATAGTAATGATTTACATTTGAAACAGTTCATTTAAGATAGACTCAATAATTAGATAATCAATTTAAAAAAAAAAAACCCGTGATCATTGTAAGAAAAAAAATAAAAATAAAAAAATCAAACGGAATTCAACAACTATCTTTGACAATAAGCAATCCAGATGCGATCATTGTAAGAAAAAACAAACAAACGAAATTCAACAACTAACTTTGACAATAAGCAATCCAAATACTCTTAATCATATAGTCACTTTCAAAACATAGTGCAGTGAGAGGAAAAGTCATCTAAAAAATCCCTTAATTTGAACAATGAGAAGTATGATATTCCCAAAGTTTAACCTCAGTCAGATGCATTGAAAATGTTTCAACAACTACTCATCAACACAGCCCAATACCCACAACAGCAAAAAGTTAATTACCCTAAGACACGATTATATAAGCAAACAGTAAACCACATAACCAACAAGTGCGAGTATGCAATGGTGGTTCGATGATAATCCAAACATCATAAAGACTATGAACAAGGGACACACCATTAATCAGTCAAGTTCAGGTTAGCCTAGACAAATTCAAACTAGATACGACACAAAACCAAATGAATCAGATTGGATGGTATCTGGGATAACTTAATTACCTCAACCTTGTTTTAATTTGAAAGAAAAATTATTTTTGGAAGCTTATACTCAGCTTATGCTATGCACTTTCAATTTGAAATTAGCAAGTATCAATGTGCTTGTTGTTGGAAAGTACTTATGTCATTTTGAACTAAAGCTAATAAGCCAATAAGCAATCCAAACACCATTTAGTGTTTATTTCTTTTACAAACACAATAAGCCTATGAACTGCAACAATAAGCAATCCCAAACAAATATTTTAATCTAATAAAGGCTAATCTTAACCAATCTCAAACTATTTATTCAAAACAACTAATATCAACCACATAAACAACTAAGCACTTTGAATAAGCAATCTCATAAGATAAAGCAGGTTTAACAACATGCACTTACCAAGATGACAGAGGCTTCAAAGCACTTACCAAGATGACAGAGGCTTCAAAGCAATGCTTGATTATAGTAACAGAACCTTTTGAAGAAAATATGCACTTATGTTACTAGTAGATGAAATGTACTTACTTAAGTACTGTAGTACCATCCAGTGAAGAAAGATTGTCTGTTTTGATGGTAGTAACGTCTTCTTCAGAAGACTTCTCCATTACAATATCCATGGGTTTATGTTCTAGCAAAATAAAACCATAGACATCAGATTTGTGAACAAATGAATTGGTCAATCCAAACTGTGTTTTATCTCCAACGGGTCAAATAAAACAAATAGAGTAGCTACCATCAAAACTCATGAACTTTTTTATTTAAAAACTAATATTACTATCATTAAAATGACGCTGTTAATTATTATTAACCCATTCATTATTTATAAATAATTAACAGAAGTGTTAGCTGGTCAACCTGCCATGTCCATCTTATTCTTACCATCTCTACTTGTCATTAAACACGGTAATTATAATTTTGTGAATATTGTAGATACTCTTACCTGCAAGAATAGTTTCAACGCTTTGATACTCTACTGTAGATGAAACTCGACATATGACATCTTCCTTTATTGTATCTGGATTTTTGTTCTCGGGTTCACTCTTCTTCTCAAGTAAAGTGAATTTATCAGTTTCCCAAACACACTCCAAAAAGACAGTTTGCTCATTTGTTGGGTAATACTCTCTAAAAACCTACAAGTCATTCACAGAGAAAGACAGTAATGAGACGATGTAACAAAATAAATTGAACTAAATAAATAGCAAGTTTAACATATAGAAATGTGAAAATGCCTCGATTCCTTCTTGGTTCAGTTTGATGGACTGCTGCTTACGAGATAGAGAGGAAACCATGTTGAAGGCTGACACAACATCAAGTAATATCTGTTCATAAATAAGACATGTGTCACACCTGATATCGTTTACATGTAATAGTGTAGCACACATACCAATGTATAAGAAATCAAGCCCAAAATATACAAAGAGGAATGATAAATATACTATTTATCATTAAAATATTGAAGTAGTGCTTACTTGTTGTGTCAAAACTCGAAGGCGTGCAAGCAGAGCCAGCACAGTCATAGAAAATCCCATAAAAAAGGATCGAGCAAGCAAGGTAGATATCTCTCTGGGCAAGGTCAAGGAGATGAACAAAAAATAATGTGCAATAAACAATCCATACTAAACAAACAGGAATAAATTAGAGTGAAAGCATGTATGCAGTATCAACACTAACATGACCTTCCACAATCGTACCATAAATAGAAATTGTTTGATAACCCTTGTGAATTAACCATGTATACCATGCAAGAAAAATCAGGATAAAACGGAATAAATAAAAACTATAAACAACTTAAGTATTTATGTAAGGAAAGGATACATTGCTGCCTTAAGCATCGGTTCAACCATCTGAAAAAAAATAATACAAACATTACAGGGAGATTCATAAATACGTCTACCCTATGACTCCAATGCTACATATAAACAGTTCACCTGTCCAATAATCAAGTAACAAAAATGGGAACTGATAAAATAAAAGGTTCATGGACATCCTTGCTAATAAGACATTAAGTGTTACGCTACTTACATGAATAGAAGAAGTCAAGAAACGCATTTATAAAATGGTGTATTGTGTCAAAAGCATGGCTTTAAATGGTCAAACGTTGTAATGGCGTACTTCTTCAGACATACAAATATTGAAGCAGCACCAAATAGTAATATCTAAAATCATAAGAATCACCTGTGAAAGTAGACGTGCGGCACCCTGAATTCGCCCCAGAAAATTATGTTTGCCTCCATCACATTTTCTTCTCTTCAAACTGAGGAATGTTAGAAAAAAGTCAGTTTAGATTCAGCAGATCACAATATTACAGTACATATAAAGCACCAAAATATGAAAAAATAAGATCTTTACTAAAGAGACACAAGGTGCGTATATAAGCTTTAGTTATATCTCTTGTCAAGTGTTCCGGAGAGTGTTTGGGATTCCTTATATCAAACTGGTTATCTACTTAAAAATAAGCAGCTCGGTACCTACTTATTTTTTAGTGCTTATCTACACTAGTATAAGCAGATAAGCACTTTTATCCAAACCCTAAAAACTGCATATCAATTAAATAAGCAAATCCCAAACACCTTTTTGGGGTAACTTTCAGGATCAATTATCTATCTTCGCTAAACAAAATCATTTAACCCACATACGCATACAAAGTTTGATGCAATGCCAATTTCATCCCAAACATATAATTAGAACAGAAAACGGGGCTAGTGACTGACTTGAGTGATAATACCTTTCCAAAAGCTGCACCTTTGGCTTAGGTCGATTTCCATTAATGACAAGAAACGACGAGTTAACAAGTTCCACCAAGTTAGTTGACTGAAGAAGCTTACAGTCTCTCCTCACCTACATTACAAGAACTATGGTCATATAAAACATATATACACTTCACTAAATTAAGGTTTACTCATTGTGAAACAATAACTAAACATAAATAAGAAATAACAATCAATACCTTCAACAAGTATTGGAAATATGAGCTTCTGCGATGCTGGTTCTTATATTTGTGGACGATTCTATCAAGCACACCTACTTCTGACTGGAATTGACTAATGAAAGATTGCAATCGTGCCTCAATGGTTTCAAACTCAGCATCCATATCCTCAACTGTTCAAAGATGTACGAGAGCAATATCATTTACCTATTAAAACTTTGATATATCAAATTATCATGTGAATGGATATAGTAACCCCTTTGTCACTGTGATAACCGGAAAACAAGGGAACAAAACTTTTTTCAATTCAAATAACTCTTTGTTGGTAGTTTGGTACATGTCATATTAGGGATGGCAATGGGCGAGAAAAAACCCACAACCCGCGGGTACCTGTCATAAATGGGTGGGTAAACGCGTCATTTTCACCCACGGGTGGGTCGTGGGTGAAAATCTGTACCCATCAGTGGGTGGCGGGTGGGTGACGGGTGAGGCATACCCATCGCGGGTAAACCCATGACACCCATTTAAAATACCCACGGGTAAACCAGTCAAAATATCTGTGGGTGTACCCATAAACCCATGTTAAAATTAATTATACTAATTAAAATATTTATGATGTTGCAGGTATACATTTAATAGTTACCACCAAGTCTCAAGAAAATACATTAACCTAAAAGTTTGTTTGAGTTTCAAGACTAAAAAGAGAATATGAAAGATCAAATAATCAAAGTAATATTTTGCAAATGTGTCTATTACATAGTTTCATAGTTAGTTTTCATATTATCGTTTTGTAATTTTGTTGCATAGCACTAACCATGGGTTTACCCATGGGCAACAAATACCCGCTTGCAAAGGCATGGGTAGAAAATTGTACCTATTGGTGGGTGACGGGTGAGAAAAGAACTGCGTGGGCGGGTGATGGGTTAGAGGTACCCGTGCTCATTGCCCACGGGTGCCATCCCTATGTCATATCGATCCAGCAGATACTAAGCACAAACAAAATTTAAACCAACGCTTCCGTAATACCCGTTAAACAAATTATACCAAAAGGTGGCAAAACTGGCAGGTCAAGTGGGTTTGGGTAACGGGTCCAAACGGGTAGTTTTACACACATAATCATGAAAAATTACATAATACTAATCATAATATACCAGTTCTAAGCATCATATCAAAAACTTTAAAAGCCTGTTCCTCCGTAACCAGCTTCGTCTATGTCGGTCCAGTACAAATACACGAAAGCAGGTAAACAGTTACAACTATCTTCAAAACCAATCTTATTTTTGTAAATACAGAACAACTAGCATGAATCTAAGCTCGATTCAGCTGTAAAATACAGTCCCAAACATCCTTTTAATCCAGGTATAAAAACAGTCCTACAACCCCATTAATCCAAGTATAAAAACAGTCTCAAAACACCCATTAATTAATGCATAAAAACAGTGTAAAACACCCTTTAATCCAGCTGTAAAAATATTTGATTTGCAAAAATCGCCGCAAACATAAAATTTGGGCAAAATTTACCACCTCTAATTTTATTCAATAAGCTTGTGGTCATACCTTTACGGTGTATAGGAGACGCACCGGAGTTGATGGTGGCTGTCCACGGTAACAATTGTGGGCCTTCTTTTATTTTATTTTAAATTTAATGAATTCAGCAACGAGCATAGATTTTGTTGGGCTAGTCTAACGCATGATGGGCTTGTGTTTTCATTGGATAATAAAACTGAGGGCCCGTTTGGTTAGTTGTTTAGCTTCTAACCCCACCCTTGCTGGTGGGATTTTCAAAACCCTTACTTTTAGTATTCTAACACCGTACTTAAATCTAACCCCGGATACCAAACTAATTTTTTTACTTTAATGCCTAACCCCAATCTTTAAAACCTCACACCAAGTGGGCCCTGAAATGCTGTAACACAATAAAGTGGCATGTAAACTTTTGGATGAAAATACCAGAGGTAATTTAAGGGTGTATTTGTTAAAAGTAGCAATGAGCAGTAATATTGTCACAACTTACTCTTCACAGCTTTTTAAAAAAGCATTAAAAAAATGAGCATTCCTAAGAAATAGCAAAGTTTATCGCTTCTTTGTCAAACGACTACTAAAAATTAAAATGCTCATTGCTCACCGCTTATCGCTCCAAAAGCTCCACATCACTCCGTGCCAAACATAAATGTTAGAAGGAGAATGTCACAAGTTACGTGACACCTCATTGCGTGAGGTTTTTTTTGTAAAACTTATGTGATTGCATAAAAATATCGATATCAAAAGTATAAAAACAAAATCATATTTTTACAAAGTTTTCAAACAAATAATTATCTATTTTATGTGAATATATCATCTTAAAATAAAGTATGGAAGCGGTCATTTTAATGATCTCAAAACGGGGAGAGCACCGGATGTGGAATTCTTTGCTAACGGCGTGCCTTATAAACGGGGATATTATCTTGCTGATGGGATATATCCGGAATAATCTGTTATTGTGAAGTCCATTAAAAATCCAGGGACGCATGATCACAAGCGTCAATTGTATAAGAGGATGCACGAAGCAGCAAGAAAAGATGTGGAACGTGCTTTTGGTGTACTAAAGAAGAAGTTCCTAATGATTAAACATCCGGCTAAAGGATTTGACAAAGAGCGTCTTGGACATATAATGTACACATGCATCATATTACATAATATGATTATTCAAGACGAAGGGCGGGCGATATCTCCCGAATTCTTTCCAGCGGAGCAGCACCGTTCTTATGACCCTTTAAGAACGCATGAGGAATCGCTGGAAATTACCATGGAGATATGCAACAAAACAACTCATCTTAACCTCAAATCCGATTTGGTGGAAGACATTTGGCATCATCATAATCCAAACTAGTTTGATCGTTTTAATGTAATTTGAATAAGTGTTGTAATGTATTTTATTTTATTTGAATTATTATGTAACGTTTTAATTATTAATGAAATTTGAGTTTGTGTTAAAAATGTTTAAAAAAAACTGAACTAGGTCGCCCTTACTGGGGCACTGAATCGCCTACAGGTCGCTGGAGAGAGAAAGCTGACGTGACAGGGAAAAGTAAGGGGATTGAATCCCCTGTGTCTAGCCCTAGCCTTAGAGTCACTGAGTAACCATTTAACAGTATTATTTTTTTCATTTTTTGTTTTCTTTTTGGATGTATAACAAAATAATCAAATAACCTCTAAACTTGGAGTTATCGAGACTACATAATTTTCTTATTAACTGGTGGTTACCCATCTCAAGTTGTAAATAACCTTTTTTAGGGAAAACATTATTGCCCGAGTGGATAAGGCGTCGACTGATGCATTTTGGGTTTAAGTCCTCTAAACAACAACAACTACAACTACATCAATTTAATAATCTTGTGAATATTGAGATTTGAGAAATAATCATACTCTATCCACGAGTTACCAACCGGTAAAATGACCGCTTCCATACTTTATTTTAAGATATATTCACATAAAATAGATAATTATTTGTTTGAAAACTTTGTAAAAATATGATTTTGTTTTATACTTTTGATATTGATATTTTTATGTAATCACATAAGTTTTACAAAAAAAAACCTCACGCAATGAGGTGTCACGTAACTTGTGACATTCTCCTTCTAACATTTATGTTTGGCACGGAGCGATGTGGAGCTTTTGGAGCGATAAGCGGTGAGCAATGAGCATTTTAATTTTTAGTAGTCGTTTGACAAAGAAGCGATAAACTTTGCTATTTTTTAGGAATGCTCATTTTTTAATGCTTTTTTAAAAAGCTGTGAACAGTAAGTTGTGACTATTACTGCTCATTGCTACTTTTAACAAATACACCCTTAAATTACCTCTGGTATTTTCATCCAAAAGTTTACATGCCACTTTATTGTGTTACAGCATTTCAGGGCCCACTTGGTGTGAGGTTTTAAAGATTGGGGTTAAGCATTAAAGTAAAAAAATTAGTTTGGTATCCGGGGTTAGATTTAAGTACGGTGTTAGAATACTAAAAGTAAGGGTTTTGAAAATCCTAAACAACTACCTTTGGTCTTGAAAACTATGAACTGCTAATAATTATTACTTTTATATTGTTATAATTTTGTTTGTATTCTTATATTCTAGTATTTCACTCCTGCCAACTTACAAACCAAAGAGAGGTGATTTGCACACAAACTTTTATTATTCTTGCATCACACTCTGTGCATTAAAGTGTTGTAATGTGTACTTTTTGTGCATTACAGTGTTATACAAAATGGTGTGTTTATAAAAAAAATTGTGTGCGAATCGATCCCCCAAACGAAACAATTGGTTTAAACACAAATATCTTTCGTTACCCTACTTTACCTTTAAGCCTAAACTTAAATCTAAACCCACTGGCAAACCAAACGGGCCCTCAGTTTTATTATCCAATGAAAACACAAGCCCATCATGCGTTAGACTAGCCCAACAAAATCTATGCTCGTTGCTGAATTCATTAAATTTAAAATAAAATAAAAGAAGGCCCACAATTGTTACCGTGGACAGCCACCATCAACTCCGGTGCGTCTCCTATACACCGTAAAGGTATGACCACAAGCTTATTGAATAAAATTAGAGGTGGTAAATTTTGCCCAAATTGTATGTTTTCGGCGATTTTTGCAAATCAAATATTTTTACAGCTCGATTAAAGGGTGTTTTACACTGTTTTTATGCATTAATTAATGGGTGTTTTGAGACTGTTTTTATACTTGGATTAATGGGGTTGTAGGACTGTTTTTATACCTGGATTAAAAGGATGTTTGGGACTGTATTTTACAGCTGAATCGAGCTTAGATTCATGCTAGTTATTCTGTATTTACAAAAATAAGATTGGTTTTGAAGATAGTTGTAACTGTTTACCTTCTTTCGTGTATTTGTACTGGACCGACATAGACGAAGCTGGTTACGGAGGAACAGGCTTTTAAAGTTTTTGATATGATGCAGAACTGGTATATTATGATTAGTATTACGTAATTTTTCATGATTATGTGTGTAAAACTACCCGTTTGGACCCGTTACCCAAACCCACTTGACCTGCCAGTTTTGCCACCTTTTGGTATAATCTGTTTAACGGGTATTACGGAAGCGTTGGTTTAAATTTTGTTTGTGCTTAGTATCTGCTGGATCGATATGACATGTACTAAACTACCAACAAAGAGTTATTTGAATTGAAAAAAGTTTTGTTCCCTTGGTTTCCGGTTATCACAGTGACAAAGGGGTTACTATATCCATTCACATGATAATTTGATATATCAAAGTTTTAATAGGTAAATGATATTGCTCTCGTACATCTTTGAACAGTTGAGGATATGGATGCTGAGTTTGAAACCATTGAGGCACGATTGCAATCTTTCATTAGTCAATTCCAGTCAGAAGTAGGTGTGCTTGATAGAATCGTCCACAAATATAAGAACCAGCATCGCAGAAGCTCATATTTCCAATACTTGTTGAAGGTATTGATTGTTATCTCTTATTTATGTTTAGTTATTGTTTCACAATGAGTAAACCTTAATTTAGTGAAGTGTATATATGTTTTATATGACCATAGTTCTTGTAATGTAGGTGAGGAGAGACTTGGTGGAACTTGTTAACTCGTTGTTTCTTGTCATTAATGGAAATCGACCTAAGCAAAAGGTGCAGCTTTTGGAAAGGTATTATCACTCAAGTCAGTCACTAGCCCCGTTTTCTGTTCTAATTATATGTTTGGGATGAAATTGGCATTGCATCAAACTTTGTATGCGTATGTGGGTTAAATGATTTTGTTTAGCGAAGATAGATAATTGATCTTGAAAGTTACCCCAAAAAGGTGTTTGGGATTTGCTTATTTAATTGATATGCAGTTTTTAGGGTTTGGATAAAAGTGCTTATCTGCTTATACTAGTGTAGATAAGCACTAAAAAATAAGTAGGTACCGAGCTGCTTATTTTTAAGTAGATAACCAGTTTGATATAAGGAATCCCAAACACTCTCCGGAACACTTGACAAGAGATATAACTAAAGCTTATATAAGCACCTTGTGTCTCTTTAGTAAAGATCTTATTTTTTCATATTTTGGTGCTTTATATGTACTGTAATATTGTGATCTGCTGAATCTAAACTGACTTTTTTCTAACATTCCTCAGTTTGAAGAGAAGAAAATGTGATGGAGGCAAACATAATTTTCTGGGGCGAATTCAGGGTGCGGCACGTCTACTTTCACAGGTGATTCTTATGATTTTAGATATTACTATTTGGTGCTGCATCAATATTTGTATGTCTGAAGAAGTACGCATTACAACGTTTGACCATTTAAAGCCATGCTTTTATTCATGTAAGTAAGGATGTCCATGAACATTTTATTTTATCAGTTCCCATTTTTGTTAATTGATTATTGGACAGGTGAACTGTTTATATGTAGCATTGGAGTCATAGGGTAGACGTATTTATGAATCTCCCTGTAATGTTTGTATTATTTTTTTTCAGATGATTGAACCGATGCTTAAGGCTTAAGGCAGCAATGTATCCTTTCCTTACAGAAATACTTAAGTTGTTTATAGTTTTTATTTATTCCGTTTTATCCTGATTTTTCTTGCATGGTATACATGGTTAATTCACAAGGGTTATCAAACAATTTTTATTTATGGTACGATTGTGGAAGGTCATGTTAGTGTTGATACTGCATACATGCTTTCACTCTAATTTATTCCTGTTTGTTTAGTATGGATTGTTTATTGCACATTATTTTTTGTTCATCTCCTTGACCTTGCCCAGAGAGATATCTACCTTGCTTGCTCGATCCTTTTTTATGGGATTTTCTATGACTATGCTGGATCTGCTTGCACGCCTTCGAGTTTTGACACAACAAGTAAGCACTACTTCAATATTTTAATGATAAATAGTATATTTATCATTCCTCTTTGTATATTTTGGGCTTGATTTCTTATACATTGGTATCTATGCTACACTATTACATGTAAACGATATCAGGTGTGACACATGTCTTATTTATGAACAGATATTACTAGATGTTGTGTCAGCCTTCAACATGGTTTCCTCTCTATCTCGTAAGCAGCAGTCCATCAAACTGAACCAAGAAGGAATCGAGGCATTTTCACATTTCTATATGTTAAACTGGCTCTTTATTTAGTTCAATTTATTTTGTTACATCGTCTCATTACTGTCTTTCTCTGTGAATGACTTGTAGGTTTTTAGAGAGTATTACCCAACAAATGAGCAAACTGTCTTTTTGGAGTGTGTTTGGGAAACTGATAAATTCACTTTACTTGAGAAGAAGAGTGAACCCGAGAACAAAAATCTAGATACAATAAAGGAAGATGTCATATGTCGAGGTTCATCTACAGTAGAGTATCAAAGCGTTGAAACTATTTTTGGAGGTAAGAGTATCTACAATATTCACAAAATTATAATTACCGTGTTTAATGACAAGTAGAGATCGTAAGATGGACATGGCAGGTTGACCAGCTAACACTTCTGTTAATTATTTATAAATAATGAATGGGTTAATAATAATTAATAGCGTCATTTTAATGATAGTAATATTAGTTTTTAAATAAAAAAGTTCATGAGTTTTGATGGTAGCTACTCTATTTGTTTTATTTGACCCGTTGGAGATAAAACACAGTTTGGATTGACCAATTCATTTGTTCACAAATCTGATGTCTATGGTTTTATTTTGCTAGAACATAAACCCATGGATATTGTAATGGAGAAGTCTTCTGAAGAAGACGTTACTACCATCAAAAGAGACAATCTTTCTTCACTGGATGGTATTACTAATGATTGCAAACAAGTTGAAGCACCAAACAGTGCCAAAGATCGTTCGGGTTTATTAGAGTCTTCCAGCAAGAGCCTAGAACACGAACATCTTATGGGTTCAGGTTTGGCGGTTTCATCAAGTCCCCCCAAATCTAAACCCGGACCGAAAAAGAAAGTGGCCTTCATATCGGTAAAGAGACCCGAACCTTCAAAAGCTAATGATGCAGGGACTATTATTAAGCCCAGTGATGGGGTCAATGGCGAGAAAGAAGATCCATTCTTTAGTTTGCTCACCGGGGAAAGCCATAAGCATAGTCTTTTTTGATAATATTAGTTAACTAAAATATTTTGGTTTTTGTATTAAATATAATTATTCTTGAGCCCATGAAAGGCCAAATGACAGCTTTTGTTAATTCTACTTTTAAGAAAGATTTCATTGTTTTGACTTGTAAAAAGTGAAGTCAATAATCTATTTCTTAAAAAGATAAAAGATTTTCACAAAACTTGAAATTCAATATAGATTTTTACTTAAAATCACTTATGCATACTCTTACAAAGTTGTCTTTGACTCCCAAAAAAGTCCATAAATATCTCATTTTTAAAACTCTTATAATGTCATGCTGTAGTACATAAGCTAAAAAAATTCTTGCACATTTTTTTTGCCGAACAAAATGAATTAAGCATTTGCAAGTGCATGTACCTTGGACATAAATTTCGCATGTTTTCAAACATTTCAGGTTTATATCACAATCCATATTTATCATACCAGTAATACAATTATACCTCACAGCTAAGTATATATTTTAATGAAACACTTATTAAGCATACCAGTATCACTGTCTACCCACTTTACTTGAGAAGAAGAGTGAACCCGAGAACAATTAAGCAATTAAGCATACTAAGCTGTCTATAGACTATAATTCACTAAGCTGTCTTATATAAGCAGTAAGCTGTCCACAGTCCACAACAATAATTAGTGGTCTTAAAATGAAAATAATAAACAAATTTTAAGGACTTGAAGAATAGGATGTTAAACTGATATTCTAATTATAATAATTCTTCATATCTGTCAAACATATATGGGTCGACAACAATAATTAATAATCAAGAATGAGAGATTGAGAGGGAAATCAGGTCAACAATCAACAATTAATAAACAATAAACATGATTTACGAAAACAAACCAAAACAATAAACATGATTTACGATACCTGTTTATAATCTGCTAGCTTATTTCATCCGTGCGATTGAGAGATGAGAGATTGAGAGGAATAGATCTGATGTGAACGATTTGGGTTTGGTACTTTGGTCTGGTCCGTTACTTTGGAGTTGGAGGCGTGTTAATAGATTTGGATCAAATGGATAATAGAGGAGGCGTGTTAATAGATTCGGATAAAATGGATAATAGGTTTAGGATTTTAGGGTTTTTAATTTTAAGGAGTCAAATTATTCTACAAACCAAACATTTACCAGTCACCATCTATCTAAATAGGAAATCAATTGTTGAGATTAAAAGCATTTTAATATTTCACTCATTTTTTATAATTTAAATATCTCTTAAACCGTTAATCGTTAAGCGAAATAATTACACCATCGCGACGGGCATTTAATTATCTTTCTATAGACGGGCACTTTGATATACTTTCGAAAAAAAAATTGTTTTTTTCACGTTTTTTTTTCTGGCAAAAAAAAATCATATATGATATGTAATATCATATATGATATTACATATCATATCATATGTCACACCCCCAAAATCGGGTCCAGCGGAAGCATACGTGTAGCTGGAGTGTAACTCAATTGGTATTACAACACAAGTTCAAAAATGGTTTTCACTTCGATAATTTAGAATAAAATAGTTAAATCAAAAATGTTAAATTTACATTTTAAAAGTAGTGCGGAAGTAGGCCCTTAAAAATAGTTTAAAACGGTCCCCATATAAATAATCAGAGTCTTCTATGACCATGTCATGCCCTGCCAAAACCTCCTGTAGCGTGCCATAGGTTAAAACCTGAAAATACATGCTAAAGTGTCAACACGAGGTTGGTGAGTTCATAGAGTTTATTTAACAAATAAAGTTTATAGAAAAATGATCACACAGCAAAGGCATCGTAAATCCACTCAGTTACAAGTCCCGCCATAAGAGCCTTGTAACCTGTGTGTTCACAACCCACTGCTAAAATAGTTTAGGTCTAGTAGTCAAGTACTCGCGGTCATAATAAGTCACAATATAAGCACCACCTATATAATAATGTATGCCATGCAAAGCCCCTAATTAAATAATATGCGTCCCGTAACATGGTGGACGAGAGGTTGGCCGACCTCTAATAGCGCTATCCATACTACTAATAGGCGTCGAACAATGCGAATGTACGAACAGTACATCATACAACTATTATATATGATTAAGAACGCTCCGAACATGGGAGACTTAGCACGCTCCACCAATAAGGTGAGACTTTAGGGTTAAGAACGCTCCACCAATAAGGTGAGACTTTGCACGCTCCACCAAAAATGGCGAGACTTTAGGTCATAGTACGTACGGTACATTAGGGTCAAAAGTTTAAGTCAAGTTCAAAAGTCAAGTCAAGTTCAAAAGGTCAAGTCGAGTTCAAAAGGTCAAGTAGTAATTCATGTAAAAACGAGCATGTATTCTCCCCCAAAAAGTTAACAAAACAATTTAAAAGAATAGGGGCTATGACTCACCTGGTACGATAGCAATGACGACAAAAGTAGTTACACAGAAATGAGGTTCGATCTCTAACCGCGACCTATAATGAACGAATGATACGATCTACTTAAATTATGAGGGGATGCGATGAATGTACATGCACATGAAGCCTATACCACTCGTAGTTTAAAAATAAGTGTTGGCGTTGATTTATAGTGTTTCCATAACTTAAGAGAATATGTGCTATTAGAAGTTGTCAAATATATATATAGTTCGCCTAGTTTCAAAAGTGTATATCTTGGTCGTTTTAGGCTCGTTTTCTACGTTCTTTATATCCACGGATTCGTTTTAGTATATACTAATATATTTTTGATAGCTCGGCCCCACTAGGTTACGTCTAACATCTCTATTTGTCCGTCGAAAAATGTCCAACAGCACGCAGTTTTCAGAAAAATAGTTTTCGTCGTTAATATTGAAAAATTCATATCTCCTTCGTTATAAACTCGTTTTAATCCGTTCTTTCGCCCACGGCTTCGTTTTTGAAAGTATTTTCTAAATCTTTGGTCAAAAATTACCCACCACCTACTGATTTTCCCACGATTTCAAAATAAGGACAGTAGGTATAAATATAGTTTCAAAAATCATTTCTAGTGTTCCAATCTAGTTCCAACTTCAACCAAACCACTTTCAATCACCACAAATCTAGTCTAATCTTACCATACACCTTCTTAGGGTGTCATGGGTTCCTAAACATCATAAACCAAGTGGATCTAACAAGGATCTAATAATAATCTATTTATAGGGATCAAAAGTTATATATATATATATATATATAAATGAGTGGTATATACTAACATATGCATGTAAACCTTGAATAGAATTCATATGAACATAAAAAGAACATGAAGAAATTATGAACAAAAGTTTGACAACTTACAAGAAAGATTTGAGATGATTTGGATGAAAAAGTATAAGAAACCTAGGGATTTTTACCACCAAACCCCAACTAGATCATGATTAGGACATGATTAAACACTTGATCTTCAAAAGATGATGGATTCTTGATGTTGTTGTTGTCTAGGTCGATTCACACCAAAGAGAGAAAAGAGAAAGAAAGTTTTGCTTGTGCTAGTAAAATGAGTTTAGTGATAAATGGGTGAAAAAATGCATTATATATTTTGGAGACAATAGTTTGGTAAACATTAATTTGAGTTGGTGAGATTAGCTCATTAGGAGGCTAGGAAGGGGGGGGGGCGGTTTTACAAAGGAAGAAAAGGGGGGTTTATGTTGGGTAATTAAATTAGGATATTAGTGTAGTTTTAGTGTAGTTGTAGCTAGTTTTAGTTATAATCGGGTACCGGGTTTGTTATAAATAAATTTTATCAAAGTTATTCGGGACATAATAAAGTCATAAAATTTTGTAAAAATATGTTGGGTACAAGTATTGGGTGTTTGGATGATTATCGTTTAGTTTTTAAGAAAACCGTCGTAATTATATTAGACGTACGATACGAATTAAATAAATTTCCAAAATAACGGGTAAATGAATTTTATAATTTTTGTATCATTATAATGAGTGTAAAAATGTGTTAGGACAATAGTTGGGATTGTCGGATCAATTATTCAAAATATTAGTTCATAAGATAACGTTTCTTAGGTTAATAATCGTACGTTTACAAAAATGACGCAACCCACGTATAAATGACAAATTTTCTCCGGAGGTGAATAGTGTTTTATAAATAGTAAAATTTTAAAACGCTTCTCAGAATATCAAACTGACCTAAAAAATGATGAATAGTGATCGATGAATAGTAACCGATGAATAGTAAATGTTGAAAGTTCGGGAAAAGACCAGAATTTACGAGTTGTGACATCATATATGATA
This sequence comes from Artemisia argyi, assembly GCA_030686995.1. Classification (NCBI taxonomy): domain Eukaryota; kingdom Viridiplantae; phylum Streptophyta; class Magnoliopsida; order Asterales; family Asteraceae; genus Artemisia; species Artemisia argyi. The sequence continues at coordinate 17,016 of CM060700.1, read as the reverse complement.
TTACATATCATATATGATATGATATGTAATATCATATATGATTTTTTTTTTTGCCAGAAAAAAAACGTGAAAAAAACGAAAAAAAAATTTTTGTTGAAAATATGTCAAAGTGTCTATCTATAGAAAGATAATTAAATGCACGGCGTAACGGTATAATTTTTTTCGCTTAACGATTAACGGTTTGAAAGATATTAATATTTGAAAAAAAAAAGATGAAAGTGGGTTTTTTAAATTGTTGGGATTAATCTCATCCATTAGATCAAATAAAGATGGAGGGAAGATGGAGGGTGGAGATTAGTCCCTTGGTATGTAAAAAAAGTTTGGTCCTCAAATGATCATATATCCTATATTATTATATATATATATATTATAATATTAACATGTTTTAACATGTCTGACCTGTTAAGACACGAATATTAACAGGTCTTAACAGGTCTGACCTGTTAAGACACGAAACCTGTTAAGGTCAAACACGAAACCTGTTAAGAACAGGTCGTGTCGTGTCGTGTTAACAGGTTTCGTGTCAAAATTGCCAACCCTATTTACGAGTTTAATTAATGTGTATTAAATGCTATTTTTAATATAAAAAGAAAGTTGGTGTTTAATGAATATGGTTTTAACTAGTGCCTAAGGGCACTTGTTAGACAAGCCCTTTAATTTAGAGTAAAATGCAAAAATCGTCCCTGTGGTTTGCAAAAATTGCAGAAATCGTCCCTGGTCTTTTGAAAGTGCAGGCGGCCTCCCTGTGGCGAAACTTTTGGATCATTTTGGTCTCTGGTATTAACCATCGTTAAGTGAATTCCGTTAGCAGTTACACGTTAGCCCCTTTTAGCCAACGATCGTTCCAGCGTTCATCCTTTAAATTAACGACAGTTTATAATTTATTATTTTTGGTTTATTTAAAGTGTTTCGACTTTTTATATACATTTTTTTATAAAAACATACACATTTTTGTATATCTTTTTTATATAAGTTATTATATACGTATTTATAACAACATATACGTTATTATATACGGTATATAATATACCTTTTTATATATGTTATTATATACTTTTTATATATGTCTTTGTATGTGCTTTTATATAAGTTTTTGTAAATGTTTTTATATACGTTTTTATATACGTTTTTATACACGTTCTTATATACATTTTTGTATACATTCTTATATACGTTTTATATGCTTTTATATACGCATTTATAAAAATATATACGTTTTTAAATACCTTTTTATACATTTTTATATACGTTTGTGTATACGTTTTTATATATATTTTTGTATGAGTATATATACGTTTTTGTATACGTATATAAAAACGTATACACAAACGTATATAAAAGCGTATGCAAAAACGTATAAAAAGTGTATAAAAATTTATTAAAAACGTATATAATAACATATATGTTTTTATAAATACGTATATAATAACATATATGTTTTTATAAATACGTATATAAAAGTGTATAGAAACGTATATAAAAAGTATTAAAAAAACGTATACAAAATGTATACAAAAACGTATAAAAAGTATATAGGAACATATATAAGAAATTATATAATAAGAATATAAGAATATATACAAAACGTTTATATGAACGTGTATAGAAACGTATAAAAAATGTATATAGAAACATATAAAAAAAATATATATAAAAGCGTATAAAAACGTACATGTTTTTATAAAAAATTTATATATAAAAAAAAACTTTAAATAAACCAAAAAAATAAATTATTAACGATCATTAGTTTAAAGGATGAACGCTGCAACGATCGTTGGCCAAAAGGGGCTAACGTATAACTGCTAACGGAATCCACATAACGACGGTTAAAACCAAGGACCAAAATGATCCAAAAGTTTCGCCACAGGGGGATCGCCTGCACTTTCGAAAGACCAGGGACGATTTCTGCAATTTTTGCAAACCACAAGGACGATTTTTGCATTTTACTCCTTTAATTTAAGGATTATACACGCACAAAGCAACGATGTATAACGGCAAATAATTATACTTGTGATATCGTCATTATGTTTCGACACTAGATACAAAGCGTGTGTTTTGTTGAAATACAAAACGTTTTTTTCTTTTTTTTCTTTTTAAATTAATACATTATATGTTTTTGAAAGTTATCAAGTTTATAATTAATCAAGAAAAGACATACTTTATCTATTAAAACTTTGATAAAACTTAGGGTGTGTTTGGTTTCCCACTATGGGAATGAGACTATTACTATGAAAGTGATTAAAGGTGTTCGTCTAAAATGAAGGGGCCAACCACTATGGTAATGAAGGATAGAAATGTTTCATACTCCATATACCTCAAAAGGGTAAGGTATGAATCTTTCATACCGAGGGGCCACCACTACTATCAAAATTATTCTTATTGTGATTCATGACGGCATACCAAACGCACCCTTAGTCAATGTAAAAAAAAAAAAAAAAAAAAAAAAAAAAAAAAATCAATTCAAGTAGCTCATTGTTGGAAGTTTGGTACAAGTCATATGATCCCGCGGAAAATAATCACAAATAAAATTTAAACCAATGCTTCCATAATAATATTGAAATCATATTAAATACAATAACTAAGAAATATATACTATATATATATATATATATATATATATATATATATATATATATATATATATATATATATATATATATTTTACCTATAACGAAAAACAACCCGTTTGGACCCGTTACCCAAACCCGCTCCACCTGCCAGTTTTGCCACCCTCTACCTACTACTGATGTTGTTTGTTTGTCTGAGGGGTGTTTTTCAAAGCTTTCTTTGGGCTTAGGCTTATATTAATAAAAAGTAGCTTATGGTTTATGATGAACTAGCGGGGTTACCCGCGCGTTGCGGCGGGTGTGTTTTGTGTTTTGTATTTTGTTGGTTGTACGGTAGAATTAATAATTTTGTTATCTGAAGTATGCATATATTTACTTGGAAGCATAATTTGTTTATATTTACGGTTTTTTTTTTTTTGGCGTTGCAGCTGAAATTTTTTTTGGTTGTTTGTTTTCTCGGTATGTTTTTTTGTTTGTTTGTTTTTTTTTTTTTTTTTTAAATAAACAAATTTGTATAAGAATTTTTTTGTAAGTGTATTATTTTTTGTATTTTTTTATTTTTATTTTTTGTATTTTTTTTTAAAAAACAAATTTTTTTAAAGAAATTTATGTTAAGAAAAAAATCTGTCCCGACCGAGCACTGTAGCGACGAAAAAAAAATGTATTATTTTTTGTATTTTTTTATTTTTATTTTTTTTAAAAAAAAACAAATTTTCTTAAGAAAAAAAAATGTACCGAGTACTGTAGCAACATAAAAAAAATATATATATTTAAAAAAAAAAACAAATTTTCTTAAGAAGAAAAAAAAATACCGAGTACTGTAGCAACGAAAAAAAAAGTTACTGTAGCAAATCACTGTAGCACTGTAGCTGCTACAGTGGTTTGCCACGTGTCGGATTGTGGGAGAGCGCCTGGGGTTTATAAAATATATATAATAAGCTCATAAGCTAAGGTTAAGTGCTTGGCTTAGCTTATGATAAAAAGTTGCAAAAATAGGATGATAAGCCAAGAAAAAGAAGCTTATCAAAAGCCCCTTAATAAGCCCCACGAAAAAAAAAGAAGCTACAACAAACACTCTCTAATCTTATCTGATAAAGCTTATCACCATAAGTAAAGTCATAAACCATTAAAAAAAAGAAAAAAAAAAAAAACACTTATTGGAATAAGCTTATCTTATATATTAAAAGATTCGGTTCCCATATTTATTGTGGAGTCTTAAGGTTTGAACTCCTCTACGAAAATTGTTTAGGCGTGTGTGAATAAATGTCATTATGCACACATTTATTTGCAGCAAGTGAATATAACTAGGAAGATGAATATGAACTGTTGCTTCAGTTTCGAGTATACAAAGCATCCTGCATTTACCCAAAAAATCCGTTCCGTATGGAATGAGATTTTTCCCCACCATTCTAGACACTTCTTATCCAAACATTTTACCGTCACAAACACACACACACACACAAAACAAAAACACTCGCTTCTCACCACCTTGATCATAGCCCACCACCATCATCGGTGGTTTTTGAGATTGTTTCTTATATATTTTTCCCATGTTTTGAAGATGCTCATTTATAGATCCATATATTTTTTCGTGTTATAACATTTTTACTATTATTTATTATTACTATTTTTTTCGTAGATTTGTTTGGTGCCACCGCCACTGCAGCCGTTACCGTCAAATTGTTGAAAGAAGGTCATGGGTGGGATACACCTCAATCTGATATAATCATCACCATCATCTGTAATCTTAAGCGGTCTCCACGCCACACCTCCACTGAACACTGAACGGTACAAATTTCGAAGTGCTGTAAGATGAAGTCCTCGAAGTGTTGAGAAGAGGTCACAGTAACATATGCTTATTTTGCGGATTGCGTGGAATTGGAACTAGAGGTATAAATCGTTTTATTTCTCATATGTTAGAGATATTAGGGGGGAACCAAATTTGTTTGTTTGAGTTTGCAGTTTTTAGGTGTTGGGTTTCCCTTATATAATTTCAATGTGAGAATTTTGGATTTCATAAAATTTTGTAGGTGCCTGAATTTCAGGCTAATTTGAATCAACAATATTACACAACACACATAACAAGATATTAAGAAGAAATACTAGAATGTAAGATTTAATGTGCAAGTTTTGTTTTTTATGGTATGGGTATTGTTTTAGTTATGTTTTTGAGTAATTTTATTGACGTTATAATGGTTATGTTTCATTTGTAAATTACCATCTGTGTTGCATCATCATCATTTTTTATTTTATTTATTAATTTTATTTTTTTCAAACTGCGATTAAGATGAAATAGTTTGTCATCGTAGTTCCCGGAACTTGACACATTTTTTTTTAAAGAAAGCTAGCGACAAGAAATCTAGGATCTTGACTTATAGTTTATTTAAATTTCTATATCTGATAATGATCTGTGATATGCCAGGATTATCGTTTGGGTATACTAGAAAGCAAATATAATCCCTACAAGGACGGGAATAAGGTGTTGATGTACGACCACAACAATACTTAACTTTGTTGAAGTAGGCTATATGTAACAGCTACAATGTTCAATTTCAAGATGGAAAACAATGATGTGTATCTATATTATCAGGTAGTCACAATGCGTGCACTTTTTTGAAATTAGAGGATGAATGAAGTACCATAACAGGGGGTGAATCATAATACATAAACTGTTATTTACAAATTGTATACTCGCAGAACTATTTGCGTACTGTATCAATATACAAAAGATAGATAAACAACATTAATAAGTACTTATTGTTAGTCAACACTTTAGTGATGTTAGGTGCTAATATAGATTAGTCATATATGTAAGTAAAATAAGGGACTATGGGTCAATATGGAGGTTTGAGTGGAATCTTTAAGGGTAATGTAACTAAACTTAGAGTACCAAGGTTCTGTTTTAGCGAATTATGGATCTTGTACTCAAGTGGGGACCGTAAGTCAGTATGGTGGATTTGAGGGAAGATTTTACAATGGCGTCGGTTCAGGAGGTCAAGATAGTGGTGGAAATGGTGAGTGCTTTAAGTGTCATCAACTACGGCATTGGGCACCGACTTATATGTACGGAGTATTAGCACTTTAAGTACTTTAGGAAATTATATACAAAAAAGGTAAACCGGAGGCTGTAAAGTTTCAAGGTATTGTCTATTGTATTGGTAAGATGGGTCGGCCAAATAACGAGTCATTTTTAGTAGTATTTGAAAGAGATTAAGTCAGTAATTACTCTTCCCTAAATGTGCTTTGAAGATGTAGTGATCAGTTTAGATATACTTAAAGTTGTATGGTATTATGATTGCCCATCATTCGCGGATTTTTCCAACACCAAAACATGTAATTACCTACTCATCACATCTATACTACATATAATAGACAAATGACTCTCTCTCCAAAAAATTCAAATGTACAAAAAATTATGCAATATTTACAACACTTTAAAGCAAGGATTTTTCAGAATTACAACAAGCAAAGCATTGTGTACAATGAAAACAAGCATAACTCGAAATTCAGACCAAAATCTTACAATTATACATTAAATAACATTTAAAACACCCCTGTACCTATTATTACAATTACTTAAACATAATGTACAACCCTCCATAATCAACTTTACTTTTCATCTTTAGATAACAAATTATGTAATCAAGAAATTAACAATAAATCCTTCAAATTTTCCCAAACCTACCAGCACTATTACGAGAGTCGCTCCATGCTTTGTGCACGACTGCCCATCTAAATTGTGTTATTGGGCCATTCATCCCATGCCATATCTGAAAATCTAAATTCATGATAAATAAAATTATACTTTGTCATCTTAATTTCAATTCTTATAATAAGATAGTATGATGCTTTTTAGTGAATATCCCAGAAGGTAAAGAGAGACAAAAATATACATGTACAAAAGTGAATAACATAATGTTAAAAGGTGGCTTAGGGAGTTAAGAGTCTTGTGAAAAAAATTATGAAGCTGAAGACGGTGATGGACTCGGTGCACATATTACGATCTGAAGACGGCGACCAATGGTGGTTTTTCAAAATTTACTAACAAAGGAAAATAAATACCATTATAAAGGGTTTCGATTAAAAGTAAAAAGAAGGGGAAGGGGAGCGCATGAGTGGTGTTACCGTCGAGAGAAAAAGAGGGGGATGAATGTGGCGGCGGTCCAGTGACAGTGGTGATGGGTGGCGCGTGAGTGGTGATACGAGACGAAAGACAGGCCGAGAAGCTCCAGAAAGAAAGTAGGTGAGCCGATCTAACGATTTGGAAGAAAAAAGACCTAGCCGGAAAATTTTCCGGCGACGATGGTGTGATGAGTGTCTAAATACTCATCATTTCGTTCACATTTAAGCTACAAAAATATCTGAAAACATACAAATATGCTTCAAAATACTGGAATTATCTCCAAATTGTGTTTTTAGGTATTAAAATGCACAAGGGATGAAAACTGATGAAAAACATGCAAAACATACATAATTTACAGTTTCAGTCCCTGAACTTTGATAAATTTGCAAATCTAGTCCCTGGTCAATCAAAACTTATAAAAATATCATATAAGGTCCTTGGGATTCACAAGTTGTTCATAATAGTCCTTTGAATATCAAAATCTAAAAATTACAACTTTGGTCCCTCAACTTTCTAAACTGTCAAAAATAGTCCTTAAGGTTTTAAAATTGGAAAATAATCAAAATAAATCTTGTACTATTTATAAATGACAATATTGGTCCTTGTGATAAACTTTTGGAAAAATACAAGTTTAACCCTTCAAGTTTCAGAAAATGACATAAATGGTCCTCGGTTTTGTAAATTGGAAAATTATTCGAATGTGGTCCTTGTACTAATATTTAATTGCAGGTTTGGTCCTTATGTGAAGTTTGGAATAATGGAAAATTAAACCCCTAAAGTTTCAGAATTTACACCTATGGTCCTTGGGTCTTATTTACATAAAACCAAACCGAACCCTTACTTTTTATTACCAAAACCACAATCCAAATCCAATCCAAACTAAACCCAGTTACCACCCCAGCCCACCCAACCTTACCCTGGCCCAAAATCCCTTCCAAGCCCAACCCCTTTGTTAAATAAATAAAACAGACAAAAACCCGTACCCCGTTTTCCTCTTCTTCTTCCACATCCCTCCCCCTCCACCTGTAATTCTCCACCTCACCTCACCAGCTCACCCCTACTTTATTACCCACTTTCTTCCACCTCTGCAAAACCTAAACACGCCACAATAAATGCCATTCCCACCCCATTTCAAACCAAAACCACCACTGTACCAAACCAACCCACAGTATTGAACCAATACTACCCTAACGTGGTCTAAACTTCACCAAACTTGTCCCTTAAGTTCCCTAACACTTCCAAGAAGCCTTAATTGTAACAGAACTGCCTCTATCCACGTGGTGCGTTTTGGCGCCAAAATGAGTTTAAACGGACATGATGAGTTTGACTGAATGGAAGGCTAGGATTCAATGTGGGAAAAGATCTCAGAGCTAGTGGGATGTTTTCAGATGATAAATACAGAAGAAAGGAGAAGAAGAGAGATCATCATAATTTGTAACCTTAGTTTATGATCAAAGTAGTCTAAATAATTAGTTGTCACTAGTAGTGTAATCTGTCATTTCTGTTTCTTAAGTGTTGTTTAACTTTGCAAAAGTGTAATCAACAACTTTGTTCTACAATATCAATCTATCTTTACATTTTCAGTCAATTGTACTTTGTCCCATTTTCAATTCAAGTTATTTAAATTTCTGTGAATGATTGTTGTTTAGAAGGTCTCTTAAACACTACTTAGTTCTTAGTCAACTATTGCAAGATTTTGGACCTAATTAACCATCAATAATTCATATAAAAAAGAAAACACCAAAAAGAAATCAATAATTAGGATACAAATTAGTGGATTCTGTGAAGAAAGCAAAGGAGCAAGGTTTATCTTGGATTGCCTTGGTATTAGAGCTCTGTGGAGAGCATTTAGGAGTGGTTATCTGTTCTTGGTTCTCAGTTTGTGGCTTGGATTCATTTGTAAGCCACTTTTACCTTTTTATGCATTTTATTGTTTGAATAGTTAATCTACTTAGATCTTGGTAGTTTATGTTCCTGTGTTAGTAGTTAGTGAATTTATAAAATAAAATCAGTAGGTTGTTAGTTGAATATCATAGTTGTTAGTTGTTAAAAGTTAGACAGTCAAATATAGTGTAGTAGTTATTAATAGTTATAAGTTGTTGTTTGCTGCATATTTGTGTTCATCTAATCTTATATCATCATAATCAAGTGGTTAGAATCAGTTTCATGGTTTAAATTTGTATTGAGTAACACTAATCAACAAAACAGTCCTATCTAGGGGTGTTTGGATCAAGCTGCCATACTAGGTTTAGACCTGCTATTGTCTCTAATTCTTGTTGATGCATGTTAGTTTAAGTCACAATAGTCCTTATCTGTCATAAAATATAGGTCTTGTTAGTTAGAAAGTCAAAATAAGTGTTAATCTAATCTAGCTATTCAACTGTTAGTGATATAAATCTCAAAATCATCATACTAGCTTAGAACTAAATAACTTAGCTTAATTTCACTTTATCATAGCTTAGTATAACTTAATTAGTGAGTAAATCTAGATCAAAGCTCAGAATAGTCAAAGTATTGGTTAATATTAAAAAGTCAATTTGCAGCCTAAGGAATTTTTGAATTAACTTTGGATTTTCATTGTGTGCTTGTTAATTGATAATAGGACCTGAGCTTGTAGGTTTAATAAGTCTTGTTGCTTATATCTTTGTTACTATTTTTCATATTTTTTATGCTAGCTTATTAAGAGCTTATTAGTGCTTAACTTTGGGTGATTCTTCTTAGACCTCCCCTGTGCACAGTCAAACCACCTACTTTCATAAGCTTGCAAAAGCTTGTGTAGTGAGTGCTAGTCTGTGTAAATTGGATTTTTATGATGCCCATGTGGCTAGTTATCTGAACTAAGTGCTTACTTGCTTTTAATTGCTTATCTATACTGCTTATCTTGCTTAATCCTGTGCTATCAAAATAAACCATACACTGATCACTCAGTGTTCACAAGCAAATTCATAAGCCCATCATAAGCTCATTACTGAGTTTTGGCTTGTGATCTAAGGCTTTTTAAGAAGCTAAGCAACCTAACTATCAAGTTCAAGCTTAATCTTTCACTCACCAGTTCTTTTACTAGGGCTGCAATCAGCTATAAGCTTGTTCATTCACTCAGTCCTCTGAGTGACTCAGTCAAACACCAAACTTCATAAGCCCTTGACAAGCTCATCTGTGGTTCACACAGCTTAAGCTTTTGCATTTTAAAATCCTTACCAGCCCATCTTTATAGCTCAGTATTCAATAAGTCCTATTGATTTTATTTTATAAGCTCAATTTGACCTCTTGGTTGCCTGTCTAGGGGTGTTTGGATCTCAGCTTTGTTAGATTTGCTTATAAGCTTTTCACAAGCTTATTAGCTTAATCTAGTAAACCCACTTGTTCATATCTGTTAATATACCATATATATATAATAATATCTTTTTGTTTTCTTTCTTAGGCTTATTTTAAAGCTTTTACCAAGCTTACTAGCTTATTTCACTCACTCACTCAACTGAGTGAACCAGTTTGGACCCCTCACTTCCTAAGCTCATTCTGAGCTACTCAGTGGGTCTCACACCATAAAACTTGGTTCTCCCAACCCCCCTCCTACCAGGCTTGAACCATTGAACCTTTGTTTAGCCTAGATCATAGTGGACCCCACTTGATTTTACCTCACAAGGTTGTCCCCTTTTCTGTCTCAGAATCAATAAGCCAAGTGCTTATTTGTGTTCTGTGGCTTATTCAAGCTGCTTATTTGGTTGAATCTTGTTTAGTATTGTATAAGTAACTTATTGGAACCAGAATCTACCCTAGTGGACCCCACATAAGCTCATTTGAGCTTATTTCCTTCAAAGTCAACAAAAAAAAGTCAACTGTTTTGGGTAATAAGCACTTTCAGTGCTTATTCTGGGTTTCCAAGCTTATTGTTTTTGTATTAGTTTCTTATTTTAAGTATTTTTATAGTTTTATAAAAGAAAAACCACAAAAAGCCAAAAATACTTATAGTGATAGCTTCTATTTAATAGAAATTATTTATTTAATTTTCTTTTTAGCTTATTTATAAGCACTTCTGTATTTTTATATTTTTATTAAATCTCTTTTATATTAAAGTACTTTTATAAATTTTTCTAGATTTTTCTTTTGTCATCTAGTGTTATTTAGAATTAATATTAGTTTAATTAATAATTAATTAATATAAAGTAACTAAATAGTATAATTATATTTTATTAAGTAATACATAGTTTTTATAATTTTTCTAGCTTTTATATAAGTTATAATATTTTTAAGAATTTTTATAGAATTTTCACTGTTCATATTCTAGTATTTTTAATTTAATTAGTTTAAATAGCTAATAATTAATTAAATAGTTAATAATTAATATTAAATAGATAAATAGTGTAATAAATATATTTTTAGTTTTAAAATAAGTTTTATAGTATTTTAAGATTTTTCTAAGTTTTTATTTTATTTTTCTAGATTTATTTTACATTTTCTAATTAAATAGTGTATTAATAAATAGTATTAAATAAGTTTTAATTAATAATAAATAATATAATAGTTAAATAAATAATTTTCTTTTTCTAATAAATCTCTTTTATTCTTAGGATCTCAAAAATATAAATTTCACATTTGTGGGGTTTATATTGATCACTTTTTACTTTTATTTTTGTACGTTTACGTTTAATTTAATTTAAACGTACGTTTTTAATACATTTTACGTTTCTAGGGTTTTTGATCGTACTTATTAGTTGATATAACTCATTTGAGTTATTTATACTTTTAGTACTGTGACAAATCAATCTTAACCCTATTCCTAATCAACCAACTATATAACATATTCGTTCAATCACAGGATATCACAACCTCGTTGGGGAATAAACGACCCGGGAATATAATTGTACTACCTCGGATTATTGTATTTGCCTCTTTCTAGTTTGACTTGCCTAGTTGACCTCTCTACAGTGGTTGACTAAATAAGTAAGACTAGTCAGCAGCGAATCAATTTTTGGCGCCGCTGCCGGGGAGGCTGTGCTGCGTTGAACGATTTTTATCTATTTGGTGGATTATCTATCCTTTGTATATATATATTATATATAATATTGTATTTTAATCTTCCATAAACAATATAAAATACAAAAATATTTTCTTTTTCTTTTTATATATATATAAAAGATAAATAATCACAAAAATACTCTTCGCACCCCTTCTGAGTTTCCTTTTCTTCAAGGATCCTTAGACGCGTCTTAGTGCATGCGCACTCGTTCTTCAAGGTCATCAAGTCCTCTTCGCGAGCTTGTAGCCATACCTCGAAGAAATCGTAGACGTTCTGCTCCCTCAGTCGTACCCGAGATACGTACTGAACCAAAAATTCCTGTCAAAATGATAGAAGAACAAACGATGAACGAACTTCTCCAGGCACCCACCGATGGGTACGGAGATGCCATTGTTGTTCCAGCCATCGTAGCTGAGAACTTTGAACTTAAAACAGGGTTAATAAACCTAGTGACAACGCGTCAATTCTATGGTTTTGAAAGGGACGATCCTCACCATCACATTCGGTGGTTCAATAAACTCACATCCACCTTGAAATGTAAAAACGTCCCTGAGGATGCAATCAAACTTCTTCTTTTCCCGTTTTCTCTCGATGGGCCCGCCAGGATCTGGCTTGACAAACAGCCCCCTAAGTCGATTGTAACGTGGGAAGATTTAGTACAGAAGTTTGTGCATAAATTCTATCCTCCTTCAAAAACCACGAATCTCCGGAATGAAATCATGAAATTCACACAACATTTCGATGAAACATTCAGTGAATCATGGGATCGTTTTAAGGAAATGCTACGCAACTGTCCTCATCATGGATTTACTGAGTTGATATATCTGGATACTTTCTATAATGGCATAAGACAAGCTGATCAAGATTCTCTTAATTCCTCCGCGGGAGGTAATTTTTTAAATCGAACAACAAAGGATGCTTTAGCCATTATAGAGAACAAAGCTGAGGTCCGTACCTCAAGAAACAAACCAGTTGCTCCCAAAGCAAGTGATTCACCTTCTACTTCATCTCCCATGACTCAAACTGTTGACAATACTCAGTTTGCTCAACTCATGGATGCTATTAAAAATTTGACTCTTAACCAAAAGAAAGAGTCATCTACACGTGGTGAAGTCAAAAAGATTGAAACATGTGTCACTTGTGGTGGTCCTCATGCATACTACAACTGTACTGCCACCGATGGCAATGCATTTGAAGTCGATGCTCTAGCCGGTAATTTCAATCAAGGAGGTAACCAATACCATCCTCAAGCTGAAACAAATTACCGTGCTAATAACCAAGAGGGACCATCAGGATCATATCAACCCAACAATTCAAATAGGTCTAATCCTAATCAGCCAAGAGGGCAATATAACCAAAATTAATATCGTACTCAGAACAATCAAATTGTTCCTGTTCAATACCCTCCCCATAGGGGGAATTCAAGTTCTAATCAAGGGTATTCAGCTCCTAATAATCAAATGGTTTCGTTCCAAGAATCTCAATCTGCTGAGCTAGCTAACCACATCAAGGCTACTGATGCTAAAATGAGAGTGGTTCAAAACCAAATCTCCAGTTTGAAGAATGAATTTGATTCTTCAATTGCGAGGAACAATAATGAGCTGAAGAACGATCTTAAGAATATGATATCTGATTTGGTAAAACAACTCGTTCCACCATCCACCTCGGGAAGTCTCCCGAGTAATACTGTTGCGAATCCCAGGGGTGAACTCAAAGCTGTCACTACACATAGTGATACAGCTCAAGATGGACCAACCATGGTGACAAAGGACCCGGTACTTCCTTCTGGAAGTACTCATTACGTCCAAACCACGGTTGTCCCAAATCCTATACCCCCAATTACTCCTACATCATCAAGAATAGATGCCACTCTTTCACGATTCACGGTTAAAAGTTTGTCAAACAATCTTTATGACCAAAGGGCAGCTATGACTTATTCTCATATGCTTAATGCTTCCCGAAAGAGTGTACTTGACGATAGTGATGATGAGGAGGATTCCAACATCATCAAAGCTATCACCACTCGTAGTGGTGCTGCTTATGAGGGACCCTCGACTCCTATTCCACCACCGTTATACGATGTGGAAAAAGAGCCCGAGGTTGCCAAGGACAAGGTGCAAACTCCAAGCCCACGAAGTACCGCACACGTCCAACCGCAAGTTGTCCCTCGAAAGAAAACCAAACCAGGAATTGTCTTTGAGACTGATGAAATTCCTGAGCCTACTGTCCCTAAATCCAAACCTTTTAAGCCTACCATTCCTTACCCTTCACGCTTGAATGAGCAAGAACACCGCGAGAGGTCTAATTACCAAACAGACAAACTCTTGCAAATCTTTAAAGATTTGCAATTTGACATAAGTCTTGCGGATGCTGTCATCTTGATGCCCAAATTTGCATCAACAGTCAAACAGTTGTTAAACAACAAGGAAAAACTGGTTGAATTGGCAAAAACTTCTCTGAATGAGAACTGCTCTGCAGTTATCTTAAAGAAGCTTCCCGAGAAGCTTGGAGATCCTGGGAAATTTATCTTACCTTGTGAATTTCCAAGAATGGTTGCATGCAACGCCTTGGCCGATCTGGGCGCTAGCATCAACCTGATGCCTAATTCAGTATGGAAGAAACTTTCTCTTCCTAAACTTACCCCTACCTGCATGACTCTTGAGCTTGCAGATCGTTCAGTATCTATGCCCCTCGGCATTGCCGAGGACGTATTTGTGAAAGTAGGGAAGTTCCATTTTCCAGTTGACTTTGTGGTTGTTGAATTCGAGGCTGATCCTAGAGTTCCTCTCATTCTTGGACGAGGATTCCTAAGAACGGGCCACGCTCTTATAGATGCATTTGAGCGTAAGATCACATTGCGTATGGGTCATGAGGCTATTACCTTTAACCATGATCAAACTTCGAAGTACTCCTCCAATTATAACTCTGCATCGGTTAACCGAATCGATGTCATTGATGTTGCCTCACAGGAGTACTCTCAAGAAGATCTTGGTTATGTTCTTGATATGGTGAGTGGTGATCCCACTCCATTGTCTCATTCTATCATTTCCGACTCTTCCACTTCCTTAACTCTGGTTGAGGAAAGTGATTCCATATTGGAAGAGTTCGAGAATTATCTCATTATTGATTCATTTCTTTCAGGAATCGATGATACTGAGAGTGATATCTTAACCGACTCTTCATCTTTCCTCACTCTGGTTGAGGAAAGTGATTCTATTATGGATATGATGGGTGATTATATCAATTTAGATTCATTTATTCCTGGAATAGATGATTCTGAAATTGATGAGGAGGGAGATATTAATAATTTTCTTGAACAATTGTTGTACCCAGACAATTATAAATCAGTTGAAAATTGTTATAACATCTTCCCTCCAAAACAACTTCATAAAAAGGAATCCAAATCAGTTGAAGAAACTGATAAAATTCCTGAGATCAAGCATAAGACCTTTCCTCCTTCACCTAAATTTCAAATTCTTGAGGAGGAAGTTCTTGTGATTACTGCTGTTCTGATCTCCCTACTACCCTTCACCTACCCGGTGATTTCTCCTTCTCTTCACTCATTCGGGAGTGAAGATGTTACCTTTGACCCTGGGATATGCCATATAACATTGGTATAGAGCCAGATACATCCCCATGGATTTTTCAAATGCTTTTTCTCCCAACTTGTTCAGGAAACCTTTGTTACAGTTAATCGTTCACAAGCGGTTAGCTTGCGTGACAAACCTGACAGTTTGGGAGGAAATAAATCAAATACGGGGTCGAGTCCAGCTAGTGACTCGGGAATCAAAAACACTAGTATAAACATGGGTTTTCACCCGTGTGTACCACCCTAGTGTGGGGGAGTTACTAACCCACATGTTGTATATATGTAAATATCTTCTAAAAAAAAAAAAAAAAAAAAAATGTACATATAGTGATAGCTTCTATTTAAGAAGTTTTATCTAAAAAAATATTTGTATGTATATACACATAAAATAAAGGCTAAGAGTATTTTCCCTTTTACGTTCTAAGTTCGGTTTAAAACCCGGTGCTTTGAATATTGAGGGCAATATTCAGTTCTAAGTGTGGGGGGGGGGGGGGGGGGGGATTCTCTCGAGAATTCAAACACATGTTCCATCAGGAACCCCCATTTTAGCCAAAAATTTTAAAATTTTTTCTCACTTAGAACGAAAATAAATGGTATCAATCCTCCATGTCTAACACACAACAGGATTGGCTAGTCCAGGAGCAAACGGCTCTTGGTAAAGACATCTCAAAACCGTTATAGCTTGCAATTTGCTCAAAATTGTATGGTTCCTCAACTCCCCATCATCCTCAAAAGATAATGAGTTGGCTAGCCCGCAAGATTATGGCTTGTGGTAAAGGCAGTTGAAAAACCATAATTGGTAATCAGCTCACCAAAGATAATATTTATAATTTATCTAAGAGTTGGCTAGTCCAGAAGCAAACGGCTTTTGGTAAATACAAATCAAATCCGTTGACAGCTGGTGATTTGCTCAAAATCACACGGTTATCAGGTGTGCCACAGTTCTTACACCTGGCTACTCCAGAAGTGATGGCTTTTGGTAAAGAGATAAAATCCATTAATCTTCATAAAATATTGCTAGGGACTAGCAATAGCTTAGTGTGGGGGATTGATGAGTGTCTAAATACTCATCATTTCGTTCACATTTAAGCTACAAAAATATCTGAAAACATACAAATATGCTTCAAAATACTGGAATTATCTCCAAATTGTGTTTTTAGGTATTAAAATGCACAAGGGATGAAAACTGATGAAAAACATGCAAAACATACATAATTTACAGTTTCAGTCCCTGAACTTTGATAAATTTGCAAATCTAGTCCCTGGTCAATCAAAACTTGTAAAAATATCATATAAGGTCCTTGGGATTCACAAGTTGTTCATAATAGTCCTTTGAATATCAAAATCTAAAAATTACAACTTTGGTCCCTCAACTTTCTAAACTGTCAAAAATAGTCCTTAAGGTTTTAAAATTGGAAAATAATCAAAATAAATCTTGTACTATTTATAAATGACAATATTGGTCCTTGTGATAAACTTTTGGAAAAATACAAGTTTAACCCTTCAAGTTTCAGAAAATGACATAAATGGTCCTCGGTTTTGTAAATTGGAAAATTATTCGAATGTGGTCCTTGTACTAATATTTAATTGCAGGTTTGGTCCTTATGTGAAGTTTGGAATAATGGAAAATTAAACCCCTAAAGTTTCAGAATTTACACCTATGGTCCTTGGGTCTTATTTACATAAAACCAAACCGGACCCTTACTTTTTATTACCAAAA